>PVKS010015845.1:0-45172 GCA_004027875.1 Aplodontia rufa
GGGGGGGAGAGACAGAGAGAGAGAGAGAGAGGGAGGGAGGGAGACAGAAACGATTGCAAGCAAGGAAGAGACGGAATCTGAGTTGGGGTCTGAAGTTGAGTTCTCTGCGCTGTCAGAGTCAACGTGCTGGCTTTCAGAATGCACTGCGCCTATGTCACAACTGGGAGAAGCCTGGGGGAGGGCCCATGGCAGCCCTTGTGAGGGTAGAATTATATGTGATTTTTAAATTTCAGTTACAAACTTTTCTTTTTTCTTTTTTTTTCAGGGCTGAGGACCAAACTCAAGGCCTTGCGCATGCTAGGCAAGCGCTCTGCCACTGAGCTAAATCCCCAATCCCAGTTACAAACTTTTCCATGTCCTCCAAGCTTTTTCATGATGAGCAAAGGGCTGTGGAGGGGCAGGTGACACCCTACATCTCCCCAGGGGACAAGGCATGCAGCAGGTGGGAGGTGGTAGGGGCTGGAACCTGGAGCCTGATGGGCCCAGGTGAGATGGCAGCTGGCAGCTGTCCCCCGACCCTACCAGGCAGGACACGTGTCCAGCACGATGGCCAGAGTATGCCAGCATGTGCACTGCAGTGTCCCTGCATTCACGTCCTCCCACAAAGCCCAGACCACAAAGGGGCCATCTTGCTCCCCATTCCAGCAGAGGTTCTAGCCTCCCGAAGCCCACTGGGGGATCCCTGGAGAAATTTAGCAGGCTTCAAGGGGGCTGGCCTTCCCCAAACAAAAGGCAGGGCCAACATCTGGGCAAATGACGCACCAGAGCAATCTGCCTGCTACAGAAAGCAACCTATGTGGCTTTGGAGACAAGAAAGTCCACAGTGAGTTTTCTTTATTTCTTTTCCTTTTCTTGGGGGGAGACAGTAGTAGGGTGAATCCAGGGGTCCTCTACTGAGCTACATCCCCAGCCCTCTTTTTCATTTTGAGGCAGGATCTCACTAAGTTGTGGCTTCGAACTTGAAATCCTCCTGCTGCAGACTCCGTGTCCCTGAGTTTCAGGCATGTGCCAGCACACCAGGCCCCAATGGGCTTCCTACCATCGCCCAACGTTCAAATCCATGTAACGGGTCTCCCCAGCCCACAGAGCGGAAGGAAGGCACTCTCCAAGCCAGAACTGCGTCCTCACATGCCCAGTTCAACAGCCAGTCCTCCAGGGGAAGTGAGGACTAATTGGCAGGAATGGTGTCACCACATGTCACTGTGGCACAGAGTTGTCTGGGTGCGGAGGCCAAAGGTAGTTATTTTTCTCAATTTTCTACAATAAGCAGGCAGTAGTTGTAGAATCAGAAAAAGAAATGGATGGGGAAGCTGCTTTCCCATGCAGAGAGGCACGGAGAGGCAGAACGGGATGGGGAAGCTGCTTTCCCATGCAGAGAGGCACAGAGAGGCAGAACGGGAGGCGGCTGCACACTGTAATCCCTGCTTTGCTCTTACCACACTGGGACTTTGGGCATCCTGCTTAATGGGCATCCTGCTGTGCCTCGGTTTCCCCTTTGCGTCAATGGGGAAAATGTAAGATGCATCTCAACTCTACAAGAGTTGAATGAGTGCAAGTTCAGAAAGTCACCCTTTCTACTATGATAGCTGTCCTGTGTCACTATCCATGTCTTGTTAGACCCTCAACAGCCCATACTAAGGAGCAAATGAAGTATCCAATTAACAGAAGTGGAAAGGTGAGGTACCATGTGGGACCACACAGGTGGGCCCATGACCAGAGCTCAGATGCAAGGACCCTCTCTAGACCCCCATGGGGGCACGGCCTCTCAAAGTGCCAGTCAGGTAACCAAGTCACCTCCTCACTTGGGATCTGCCCAGCAAGTCAGCGGGACAGGGCTGCCTCAGTTCTCTGCCAAACACACAGGGAGGTGGGTGAACTCCTTCTCCCCAGGTCCTGGGCCTAAAGCTGGGAAGTGGCCCTGCTCAGGGCACAGGGGCCCCGGCCTGCCAATAGCAGCCTCCTTCCCCCACTCCACACGCAGCCGCTGTCCCTCTCTGGGCAGAACATTCTTCCCAGATCACCCTCCCCAGCCCTGAGTGACACTCAAACCAAGCAGTAACAATCATTCCATGTGACGTTGAAGCCCTGAAGTGGACAGAGCTGGAGGGGACCTCAGGGGGCACCTGGCTGCGAGTCCCAGGCCTCACTGAACCAGACCAGTCCCTGACTCCCAGGGTTCCCACAAGAATTCTGCCTCGCCTCCTACACACACTCAGAAAAGCCAAACCCCATCGGTCCCCAAGCCCGGGCAAGCAAGATACAGCCTAGAGGCTAGAGGGCAAAGCACCAGAGGCCCAGGACCCAGCTGCTACTAATGTGCCTCGCAGCTGGTGCCACTGGAGCCAAAGACCACAACACAGGGGTTTGAAGGTCCAGGGTGCTGAACCTCCAAGGGTCCACTTCCACAGGTGGGAGACTGAGGCACAGGGGACAGGGGGACTTGTCTAAATGCTATGCATGCTCAGGTGGGAGGCAGGGAGGAGTGGCTTCGGGGGTTCTGGTTCCTCACTTGCATGTGCAAGACCAAGGTGGTCCCTTGGCTCCTTCTGAGGCCCTGAATGACAAGCCCATCATTTTTACGAAGAAGGTTCTCACACGGGCACCTCCTGTCTGTGCGGCTGGGGCTGTGGCAAGCAGAGAGCTATGTCAAGGGGGTGTGGGCGAGGCCCCCAGCCTTCTCTCCCAGGCTCCCACCGCCTGCACCTTCCACAGCCCCTACTGCTGCCCCTCGAGGACTCCTACCCCTTCCCAGGGCCATCAGGAACCTGTACCTTTGTCACAGCCCAAATCATGCCAGGCAACTTCAGGATGGCAAAAGCTTCTGACCTAGGGGTCTGCTTGGTCCCGTGGTGGGGGTGGGAGGCAGCAACCCAACAAGACAGTACCACACAGAGCAAGAGCCAAGATCCTCCTCCCCTCCCCACAAACTCCCCCAGGCCCTCTGCAGGCCTCACATCACCCCAGGTATTAACAGGACAGGGAGTGGGTGCAAATGATCCCTCCTGCTGCTTTCTGATTCTGGGTCAGATCATCCCCACCCTGAGAAGCCCTTGGAAGGTGAGAGCCTGAGGCCAGAAACAGACACTGCAGGTTCTTAAAGCCCCAAAGCAGCAGAATGTGGAAACAAAACCTAAACCAAGAGGTACTGATTGGCTGGACAGGAGAGGCTGGGCTGGGAGCAACCACCTGGGCAAGGCTGATAACCAGGGAGGCCTAGGCTTCTAGAACTTTCCCAAGTTCCTCAGGGAACTCTAAGCACCACAGATGGATGCATCCATCTCATCTCACAGATGGATAAACTGAGGCCTGTCCAGGTAAACTGGGGGAAAACAAAACCATCAAGAGAAAAAAGATCAGGGAGCAGAGATTCGCAAGAAAACACCCAACCCTAACACCCTCCTAGAAATAAAAGCGGCTTCAGGAAAGAAGCACAAGCAGTCACCAGGGGGACCTCTAAGGTCAGGATGAACAAAGGGAACAGCTGCTCACAGGACAGCAAACCAGCAGGTCCCACGCCCCAGGAGACGTAGGTGTCACTGCACAGGATGCCTTTGTGTTCTAAGTGGCATTTCCTGACCATGAGCATACGTTAACATTTATTTTTATTTTTTAAAGCCCTCGGAAGGAACATCACTAAACCTACTACCCGGATTCTTCATCTTTCCTGAGCCGCAGGCCACTTTCAGCCTCCGAGGAAAGCAGAGGTGGTGTCCCAGGGAAGGCGCTGAGTGCCCAGTTACCTCCCAGCCTGGGATTCCTTGAAGCCTGTCCCCCCCTCGGTTAAGGGGTCCTGAGGACACACCAGCCGACAGGAACAGAGGCCACTGACCTTTTGGTCAGTGGAGATAGCAGGGGCTGCCAAGGGTCATCTCTCTCCTGTCCCTAGCCCCAGAACTAAGCCACAGGCCAGGAGGTTCCTGTGCCATGGGGTCCTGGGAGCCCAAAAGGCATTTGCAACCAGCAAGAGGACAGACCAGTGGGATAGCCATGCTCCCGCCTCCCTCCTGCTCATAGTTTAGGCTGCACTGAAAACAAGGGGTCTTCATGCAGGCCCCACAAGCTTCAGCTCCATACCAGGTTGCCCACAACCAGGCAAACACTCATGGGACAAGCTCTTAACTCAGAGGAAAGGGATTAGAGGCTCTGCAGATCACAGAGGCACCAGGCCCAGGGACCACCTTATAAGGTGGGGCACCAGCAGCAGAGCAGGGAGCACCCCTAGGGCCTCCTGACCACAGTCCTGGAGCTGATGCCCAGGCCCATCAGCAGGAGGAACTCTGACAGCCACAGCTGAGGGGACCAGCTGGGCCAGGAAATGCCCTCAGGAGATGAGCAGCAGGAAGGCTCCGAAGCAGGGAGCACTGACATCAAGAGTCCCCTGCCTCAGCTCCCCACCAACAGTGCACTGCACACCCAGAGTTAGACGACAGCTTAGAATGGCTGAAAGCTCCATGAGCCCTTTCGGAGGTGAAGCTGCCCGTGCAGGGCACAGGGCTTGGAGCTGCATGGAGCAACCTGAGTCTGTGGGCTCCGGGATCCAGTCTCACTCTGGCCTATGCCACTGGGCTCACACTGATGTCACCTGATTGTGTCCACGACGCGCACATGCTTGCGAACGCACACACATGCCCCAGCAGGCTCAAAGCAAGGGCGCGCAAGGCTGCAGTGAGCAGAGCAGCCAGGCCCAGGGCCAGAGACCCAGGTGTGGCACGTAATGGCCTCATTGCCAGAGACAGCTGGACCCAGGCAGCTCATAACCCCGAGAGGCACCTGCCCACTTGCCAGTCACAGCCATGAATGCCACGAGGAATGAACGGCACTGAGGGCAGCGGGAAAGCATGCTGAAGGCCTACATGATGTGGCCAGGAGGGGAGGGCAGGCAGGGAATGCGGCGCCGGCCTGCGTCTATTCTCCCACCACACCACTCTGCCCTGCCAGTCTAAAAGCCATTTCTTTGTTTTTTGATCCTGCAGCCCTTCTTGGCCTCGTTTTGAGAATAAGGCGCTGGCAGCTGAGAACCAGTGGGTTGGGCTCTGCCAGGGAGATCCTGGAGCCATGTGGCCTCTGAGTTTGGGTTTCCTGCACAGCCATGTGGACCCACACACACCCCACGGCTCATGGCCGACAGCCATCTCCTGCACGTAGGCAGCCTGGCACCACCACTGCCGGGCATCCTCCAAGAGCCCAGCTCGGGGCTGCAAAGTTCACAGACGCTGAGTGGTTGAGGGCTGCACGTCACATGTCCAGTGGCCTGTCCTCTAGGGCTGACCTAAGCCTCAGCGGAAAGGGGGGATTTCAGCAGGTAGCATTTGATGTGAGGACTTCAGCACAGCTGCAGGACAAGTGGGTTGAGGGTCAGAACTCCAAGGCCAGGGTGGGAAAGTCAGGAAGGCTGTAGGCAATGCGGGCCGATCCCCTGGCACCATGCTCAGGTGTCAAGACTTCCTTCCAGGACAAGCAGGGGCTGCACGGCCCAGGGGAGGACTGTCTGGTCCGGAGCTGACCCACAGATCTCCCAATGATGGCACCTCCCTATCTCACTGACGACAAGGTCCCAAACAGAAGCACGGTTCACAGTGAGGTGGAGAAACTGGAATGTCTCATGTCGCTTAACTGTAATAAAGCTGAAATGAAGCAGCCATGCAGGGCCAGTGGACAGCTCGGGGCCCACAGGGGTGGCCATGGGCTCAGACCCACAAAGCACAGGTGGACAGGATGGTGGCCAGACCCGGAGCCGAGCCACAGGCAGCCTAGGACGATGTCCCCACCAGGTTCCGGGGCTGGAGAGAGGAGGCTGGAGAAAAAGTCACCTTGCCCAGGATCTGGGGCTGCTCAGGACAAGGAGCAAGACAAAACCCCTTCCAAGGTGGAAGGAGGGGCCCAGGGGCAGGACGCAGGGGTTTTCTTTGATTGATTTGTGCCAGGAAACCTGAGCCTGCTTGCAGGGAAGGAGCCAGGGGAGAGACCCAAAAGGAACAAGAAAAAGGAGGGGGTGGTCCCCAGGCCAGGCAAGGGCAAGGGCGGCACTGCAAGACGGAGAGACTCATTTCTTCTATCCCAGCATAAAAGTGGGGCGTGTGGACTCCAGAAAACACAGAAAAGACAGGAAAAGGAGAAAGGGCGAGCCGTGGGGGAAGCTTCCTATTGTCCCACCAGCTACCAAGGGACACAAAGCAACCAAGCAGCGGGAAATGGAGTCTTGGCGCCGACAGCATGGCCGGAACCTGCCACAAAGGGCCACTCCCAGAGAGGGCTCATTAGGAAGGCCAGCCGGTGCCGCGCGCAGTGACAGGCGGGCTCATTCAGGGCCGCACACAATCGGACCCTTGTGGCAGGCAGGGGAGCAGGGCATTCGCAGGAGCCTCTGATTCCTAGACAAGAGCAGGCCTCCTTCTTGCCTTACAACCTGGGAGCTGACAGAAAGACAGATTTGGGGAGACAAAGAGATGCGTCCCCTGACAGTGGCTGGTCTATTTTTGGAAATGGGTCGACTCTTCTCCATAGCTGCCATCTCAACGTCACCGGCCCTGCCTGCATCTGCCCGGGTGAATACAGTGTAAAGAGCCCCTCCTTCAGGGCCACCTTGTGCCATCCATGAGGGTGTGGGAGGCAGTGCTCCCAAGGAGGCAGCGCAGCCGGGCCGTGCCTTAGCACTCCCAGTGTGGGGAACTGGGGTGCCAGCCTGGTGGCATCTGGTGCAGGACCAGCACTGGGGTCTATACTGGCTTTCCAGGGAAATCCCCCCCCCCGGGGGGGCTGGGTGCAACAGAGCCACTGCCCTGAGCGTCCAGCAGTACAGGTCAGCAAGGGAGCAACACAAAGGCCAGTTTCTTCCTCACTGCTAATGTGAACTGACATCATCCCCAGGCCAGGATGGCCCCGCTGTGGGGCGGCGTCCTCCCCAGCTGACCCATCTGTCTCTAGCTCAAGCGGCTGCAGGCCCCTCAGATCTTCTCCCAGATCCTCCCAGCCTCCCTCTGGCCACCCAGTGGGACTCCAGGAGCTCTGGCAACCAACCACTGGTCCATCTCTGAGGCCACCTGTCCTTACAGCTCAAGTGACACCAACGTGCAGCCCTGGTGAGGAACCATGGGTAAAAGCAAAAAAAGGTTTCTTTTTTAGTAATGATGAAGAGGAACAGTGAAGGCAGGGTTGAGCAAGTCACCCGCCACGGTAGGCTGGATTTGGGGGGAAGCAGCTGAACACCATTTGCTGCTGAGTAATGTAAATGGAAAAGAGAAAGGGAGGTGACCCAAATGGTGTGACCACTGTCCTCTTAAAAAACAAGGGAGGGAGTACCTCGTCCACGCCTCCCACAACCTTCACCACCTGCCCCAGCTCTGATACCAACTGCGCACCTACCACATGCCAGGAAGACTGGCTCTGCCCTCAGAATGTTACAGACTGAGGGGCTGGAGCAGTGGCTCGATGGTTATGGTGCTTGCACTGCATGTGTGAGTGCATGGGTTCAAACCCCAGCACCCACGTATACAACTAAGTATAGGAGCAAAGAAGGCCACATGAAAAACTAAATAAAATTGATTCTCTCTTTCTCTCTCTCTCTCTCACTGTCCCTCTCTCTTTAAAAAAAAAAAAAAAAGAATGTTACAGACTGGGGAGGGATACACTAGCACACAGAGGAAGCTGCCAGGGACAGGCAGCCTTGTCCCTAGCAAACCTGCCCCAGGAGTCAGTGCCTAATGTTCTCTGGTAAGCAGAGTCAGCCAGACAGGAGGCAGGTAATTCCATCAAGCCACAGGGGGAGAGGCTGGCCCAGGCACGGGTGTCGGACACAGCCAGCATCTGGACAGAATACCATCTCAAAGGCAGATACCACATCACCCCACCTGCCCCAACCTGGGGATCAAAAACCAGGCAAGAAACTAAACTCAGGCTTGGGGATAGAAAGAGAATCCCCAGAAATTTTTTAAAAGGCTGGCTGCTGGGGCCACAAACGAGACTGAAGCATGTGCAGGAAAGGTGGCCCTGTCCTGTGCTGAGTCTGTACTGGGGGCAGGGGGAAGGGGGCAAGAAGAACCTAGGGTCTCCAGACCAGGAGAGGTGGCTGTCCTGTGGCTAAGAAGAACCTAGAGTCTCAGACCTTCAATGCAGCAGCCAACCCTTCCGTCTCAGAAACAGGAGAATGCTGGCCCAGGAAGAGCAAGAGGTTTCATATGGCCAGGTCATGAGTGGGCTGAAGCCACTGTCCCAGCTACACCCACCAAATCCATAGGTCAGCACGGAGCTGCCCAACAGCGCCTCCAAGATCTCCAGATGTGGGGAACACATCTGTCGAGAGAGTCGTTCTCAATCCATCCGTGTATTTATCAACAGGGAGCAGGAGGCCAGACAGAGCTTCTGTTTCTAGGTGGGCCCCTCACACGTAACTCTGGATCCCTGTGGGAAAGTCTGACTCCAGGGACAGCAGGAGGAGCTTCTCAAACCCTGGCACCCCTGCCCCACCCACTGACCAAACCCCTGACCCCAAGTCCCCCACCGCACCACTGCGCTCACTGCCACCCAGGCCTCTCCTCGCCCACTCTTTTCTGCTGTCACTAGCCCGCAACCCCTCCAAGGCCTGTCTGAGCTCCCATGTCAGCCACCCCTTCACTACGCTCCCAACACACCTGAAGAAACTTGGAGCCACCCAGAGCACTGAGAGGGCAAGGCCTGGTGAAGAAACACCAGGTAGCAGGGAAGTCGGCACAGACAGCAGACATAGGCACGAGCGTCATAGGATAGGACCTCCCAGGCCACCCCCAATCTCATCACTGGCCCCCATGACCTGATGTGGCTCGCGTCACTACTCTGAGCCTTTCCCCAGCCAGTGGGGATCTTGCTGGGGCCCCACTGTGTGGGAGGCCAGTGAGATAAACATAGCAGATCTAGTGCTAGCCAAGCATGTTTGGATCTATCCAAGACATTTTCGGAACCTGCCGCTCAGTGCCAAGCCAAGATTCAAGAAGACCAAGGAGGGCCTCCGCCTTGCAAACTCACAAATGGACAGTCAGGAATGCCAGACAGTGGCCCCTGGGTGGGGCGGGGTGGCGAGGGCCCCTGCACTGCACCCTGGGGCCAAACTGGGACAGACCCCCTTCCTTCCCCTGTCTCACTTAGTGTCTGTGGGCTCCTGCAGCTGGTTCAGGGTTTCCGGCTCTCCCAGGCCTGGCATTTCCTCCAGGCTAAGATACCATCAGCAGTAGATGCAGCAACCACTCCAGGAGAGCAGTTCCCAAGGGAGGGGGGAGGTCCTCAGCAAAGGCAGATTCCCAGACCCACAGCACCAGACAGTGGGGAAACTGCCAGCTCTGAACTGAGGAAACAGCGGTATGTCCAGCCAAGGGGGAATGGGGAAGAAGGATCAGGAAACAGAACCTCCCAGCCTCCAAGGCCTCCACCTGCACATTAAATGACATGCCACACCTTTGTTTAAACAGCGTCTGTGGGACAAACCCAAGAACGTCTACAGGTGGACCAACAAACTCCTGATCCTTCTGCTCTGCTCCCCAGGAAGGCGAGGATCACAAGAGACTGGTACAGAGTAGACATCCTTCCCTGGGTGACCCTGCTCCAGACCTGCCCAGAACCTTCTTGCCTGTGGGAGCAGGGGACAGCAGTGAGGGACATGTGACAGTGACCAGTTTGAGTGCTTCCTGAGGAGAGGGGGTTCATTCCTGACTTTTTGGCAGTCAAAGGAGCATCTCATCCTTTCTGCAGAGGTGCTCATGCCTTCTGGGAAGCCACTGGGGTCCCTTGTCCATCATGCACCAGGGAGATGGGAATTCGCTACCTCCCAGTATGACAGTCCCTGTGCAGATCCCAGACACCAACCCTGGCTGCAGGAAGGGAAGAGCAGCGTGGGCCACAACTATTCTGTGACTGGGGCAGAGCTAGGCTGGGGATGCAGATGGAGGGAGCGTGTCAGCCACGTAGGGGCAGCCAGCATCTCCTACAGGTGCTGCCTGCCTGAGCACCCCCATCAGCTCAGGACCACCTGACTCTAGAGGTCAGAGGCCCGTGGAGGTAGACAGGGGCCAGGGCAGTGGAGCAGATCAGCCAGGTCTGAGAAGCTATAGAGAAAGTTCTTTCCTAAAGCCACTGTCTTAGTTATGGCCATCCATGAAAGCTCACAACTCCCTCCTGCTTACCCCAGCTCAGCCTACACCATGAAGTCACCAGACTGATGCTCCTAAACTGCCACTCCCCAAGCCAGAGGATATGAATCACACGCAGGAGGCACTCAGAACTTGGGCATAGTAAATGCTCACTAAACATCCACTGATGTTTCCCTTCCTGTTTGAAGGGCAAGTTCTGTTGCGACCTGTGAGGTCGAATTCCACCTCCAAGCTGCCCCAACAACCCAGCCCCACCATCCCACCTGACAATTCTCTAGATTCCTAGTGCCACCATTCACATGGGGCTCAGGAACACCCTTCACCAGGCCAGTGCTAGCACACCCAGCTCCAGAGGCCATATGGTCCTCCCACACCAGATTGAGGGTGCTGAATCTGAACTGCTGGAACCTTGCTCCCCTCTCCCCCTACATGGGGCTACAAACAGCATTAACCCCTCCACCCCCACATCCTGAGTACACTTCACAGGCCTTGAGCTTCCAGACCCTGGTCCAGACCCCACTTTCAGACCTTTGCCTTCTATTCAACTGGACAAGGACTCTCTGGCTCTGAGACAGCACCAGGCACAAGGGGTACCAATCATAAACCTGTGTCAGAGAATTCCCCACCCATACCCCAAGGAGGCAAACCAGGTAAAAACTGGAAGATTCCTAGGACTCAGTTCTAGGAGCAAGGTGTTAGTATCCTCAGGATACAGATGAAGCCACTGAGGCTGAGAAGGCTCAGTAAGCTCCAAGGTCACAGAGCAGTAGCAAGGCCAGGGTTCACCCCAGGGCTCTCTGACTCTGGAGCTAGCCTGGAGAAGGCAGATTAGCCATGCTGCAATTTCCTCAACCCAAAGTCTGGTCATGTTTCCCCACTTCACAGAAGAGAAAACAGAAGTGCGGGAACTAGCCAAAGGCAAGATATTCAGCAAAGGAACATCTCAGGTGTGGTGCTGAACAACCCTAGGGTAGGAAAGAGATCACCAGCAATGGCTGATTCCTTGCATACTAGTCCTGGGGCAATATTCAGCCAATTTTGTGTCCCAGGAGCTCAGGGATCCAGCATGGGTGAGGATTCTGACAGCCAGGTACAGAGGAGTATGGGAAAGAAAACACAAGAAGGGAGGAGGGACACCCTTGCTTGGAAGGTGGCTGCACACAGGGACCAGAACAGCAGGAAAGGGCTTAGGGTCTGCTCCCTGGGAAGAAGAACCACATCTCCACTATACATGGCAAGCCCATGGAACTTGCTGGCAGCAGGCTCAGGGAAACAGGCTTGAGTTGCTGGCATATGAGACTCAAGACTCATCCCAAGCCCCAAATAGCAGGACCTAGAGCCACATACCAATTCAAGACTCAGTTTCCCCAGTGCTGAGGCCTCCCTCCCAGGACCCTGTGAAAGCTGAATGACTGAAAAGCTCTTTGCAGGGTGGGTGGTAAGCTCTTCAGAGACAGCCCCTAGGGGCCCGGCACTCCAAGGCCACGGACAGATCCCTTAGGGTCAGGTGGGGGAGGAGAAGCTTATGTAACCAGCCCCATTATCTTCACCGACCTTTGCTCCTGGTGGCTGGGCTTAGAAGAGGTGGCCTTCCTTATTAGCCAAATGGAAGCAGCAAAGAAAAGACCTATTCAGGGCGGTGTTCTCTGTCTTTTTTTAAAGGCCCAGACCACCCCTGCCCCACCCTCCCTTTTAAAAACCACAAGCAGGAGAAAAAAAACCAGCTCCTTTTGAGAAGCTCAAAAATTTAACCCACACTTTAAAAAGTAAAGTAAATGGCTCCTATTCACAGGTTTGCCAGAGGTTCTGGTTTATCCAGATAGCCACAAGGGAGCAAGTCGTAGGGGCATGGGGAGGGGCAAGACAGGCCTGGGGTGAGGGGGAGCAGTGGGGCTCAAAGGATGAAGGAGGGGTGGGGGGGAAAGAACTGAAAATTCTTTTGTTTGAAAATCACATCAGTTCCAGGGGAAAACCTGAATTTCCATGTTTGAGCTTCTCAGTGTGTAACAGTGGGTTACAGCAAACAACATCGCAGTCCCAGCTCCAGTGGTCCCAGACTTCAAATGGCCCAGGCCAGACCTCTCCAAAAACAGCTCAGGAGAGAGTCCATTTGCATACGCATTCATGGGCCTGCCAGGCCTGCCCCAGCCAAGGACTGCCTGGAATACAGATGGCCATGTCCAGGCGCTGTCACTTGAGGCCTTCCTGGGCTCCACAGCAGGGCTGTGGGTGCACTGTAGCTCCCCAGAGAGGAAGGACTACAGGATCACAGTTCCCTGGGGGCCCAGCAGCAGGTGCAGCCACATATAGAGCTGGGGTGTAAATCCTCAAGCAAGCTCTCCAAGCTGCAAGCAGAGTTTGGAAGTGAAGGGGAAGGTGTCTGGCAAAAAGCTCCTGATGCTGGGCAGCTGTTGAGCCCCACTGTGTGCAGAAGCCACCTCCTGTACATAAAGGGGCTCTTTGGGCTCTGCCCCACCCCACAGAGGAGAAGCAGAGAGACTGGGCCAAGTGAACTAACTTGCTGAGACGGATGAAGGAACCAAGATTCTAACGCAAGGTTCTAATGCCCCATCTAAAGCGACACCTCCCAGCACAGAGAAAGAGGTCAAAGGTGGCCCAGAAATCAAGAGCAGGGAATCACCAGCGGGACCTGATTCATAGCAAAGGTGAATGACAACAGGCCAGGGATGCTGAGCAAATGACCTGGTGGAGGTTCCACCCAAGACAGGCACTCCCAGGCAACGCTCGAAACTCTCTGAGCCTCCACACTGTCTGCAAAGTGGGGCTAATATTTCCTCCGGTGAGGACGAACTGAGCCCAGGCACCCAAGCACAGGCCCACTCTCTTACTACCTTCACCAGCACCTGGACAGAGGCTCCTTACCGCTCTCAGCTCAGCTGTGATCCTTGTCGACGCAAAGCTATAGGTCCCAGGAGGGAAAAGCCTGGTTTCTTAAGAAGGGCCTTTCCTGATTCCGGGCGTTCCATTTCTACTGGTGGGAGCACATCTCAAGGCCACCCGTGGTTTTAAAAGACAAAACAAAGTTAAAAATCCTGGCTGTAACTGAAATTTGTAATAATAATGCTGAGTTTTCATTTTCCCCCAAACCAAAGCTTTGCTACTACAAAAAATGCAGCAATCCTGTTCCAAGTGGACTTGGGACTTGAGGGATTCTGCAGGAAACCGGACACCTCAACCCCTACCCAGGCCCAGCGGGGTGGAAAGCCCCAAGTCTAGCCCAGTCTTTCTCTCCTGCATTATTCACTGCTGCAACTGAAACTCTGGGCCAGACCCAGATGTGTCTCCATGCACAAAACATGCCAGTCCTTTCCTGCACGGCGGCTAGGACACTCAAGCACTCCACTGTCCTGCAGAGAATCACTCTTGCCAAGTGTCATCAATGACGCAGCTGAAAACCAGAAACGTTTCATTTCCAGACACAGGGCTGCCAACATCCCCTCCATCATACTGCACTCAGGGAAACTGAGGCCCAAGAAACTGACCCTCTCAAGGTCCCTAGAAAGATAAGGTTAAAGAAGCCAAGGTGCTCTAAATAGCAGGGTGCATCCCCCACAAATTAAACCACCTAACTCTGGGCCACTGGGGCTGACTTTCTGGAACCTATGGTTGGAGGCCGGGTTGCATGCAGAGTTACAAAAAGAAACCTGAGTTGTAGTGGTAGATTGCTGACCAGTAACAAAATATCCCTCCAAACCCAGACTTGCCTTGGACTCACAGGCTCTGAGGGGTAAATAAATGAAAAGCTGCTCCACGCCCCTCACCTCCATGAGTATAGCGTCCACCCCTGTTTCCACCCCAATATGCCTGTAGAGGCCACTCAGCCACCAAACCAAAGAGAAAGCATCTCTCCATGGTTCAGGCTGTCACTTTGGGGAAGAGCAGTTATTTAAGGCCTAGATACATTTTCTCTGTATTGGAAACAGCATTAAGGAGAACTTCCAGAAAGGGCTGCTTAACCTCCACCATCAGGCAAATAGTTCAGGCAGCAGCAACTGCCACCAGAACTGGGAGACAAGCCTCCAAAAATGTGGAAGAACAGGGAGGCCCAGCATCCACCAGGCTAGAGAGGAGGCAAGTGGCAGAGTAGAGGAGGGACAAGGGGCAGACCGCAGGGCTCCCAGACCCCAAGGAGGTGCATCCTCTGCAGAGGGCCCAATAGTAGCATGGCTGAAGACAGTGTTGTACCTTCCTGAAGGCAAAGGTCCTCCCACCCACACCCTGGCCACAGATGGCCACAGCACTTCCTGTAGGGCGGTCAACAGTTTACAAACCCTGTCAGAAGCCTTATCTCCACCTCAAACCCATGAGGCAGGGATCATCCTCTCCACTTTACAGCAAAGGAAACTAAGGCACACAAAAGAGAAAAGCCAGAATCCATTCCAACTACACATCCCGAGGGAAAATCTCAGGCCTTGAGAAAGACCCTCTACCAGTACAGAACTGTCCAGCAACCTGGGTCTGCAGCCTGCCCTACAACCTGTTAGCCCACCATGTGGCTCAGGAAAGCTGAGGGGCAATATGAGCCCCAGGCATAAGCAGTCACCATTCGGGCTTGGGGGACGCCTGTTGCTCCAAGTGCAGGGGAAACTAACTTGCACCCAAAGGACTTTTCTCTTTTTTTCTTTTTTCTTTTTTCAACCCAGAAGTTCCCGTCCAGGGCAAGGATTTCTAGCCTGGGATGATGCCCCCAGCCTACCCTGCAGTGTTGGACCGTAACACTGACAACTCTGCAGACAAAAACTTTTCTGGGGGCAGAGCTCGGCTGTGGATTCTAAACTGGACAGGGACAAGCGCCATCTCTGGACCATGTCACCCCCACCCAAAACCCCATGCAGGCGGATGCTGACACCCCCTGACCCGAGTGCGACGCCAGCTGGAGGTGTAGGGTCCAGGGTGGAGGGACTACCTCCTCTCCCCACCCCACCCCCTGCCCCGCAGGAACCCCAGCCTCCAGAGCCGCTGCAGCCCTGCGGCCCCGCGCAGTGCGGTTGCGATCCTTACCGTGCAAGCCGTTGGGGATGCTGCGGTGGTGCAGCGGAGCCGACAGGTCGTCCAGAGACCTCCGTGTGGCTACAGCCTTGCCGTCGGGGACCTTATGCGGCCCGGGAGGCAGCAGAGGGGGTGGGACGTGGTGGTGGTGGTCCGGACTGCCGCCGCTGCCAGCGCTCGACGTGCTGCTGCCGTCGCCCACGTCGCGGGCCCCCGCGCCCGCCGCGCCGCTAGCCAGGGGCCCGCTCAGGCTGGCCTGGCTGTCGATGGAGCTGCGGGAGCCCGCGCCGCCGCCGCCGCTGCCCGCGCCCCCTGCCGCGGCCAGCGCTGTGCGCTCTTCGTCCAGCAACAGCACCAGCTCCTTCAGTTCCAGGTTCTCGCGCAGCAGGGCCTCTTGGCGAGCCTCGAGCTCCCGCAGCTTCTGCTGCGAGCGGGCCACCTCGTGCCACACGGCACCGGCCGCGTGGCGCCCGAAGCGCTGCCACTCGCGCGCCAGCTTGCGCCCCTTCTGCCGGTCGTCGTCGAGGAAGCAGCAGAGCTCCCGGAGCTCCTGGTTGTCGTCCTGCAGCCGCTGGTTCACGTCCTTGAGGCCGCGGATCTCCAGCAGGTGCTGCTGCAGCCTCCGGTTCACGTCGCGCATCAGGCCGCCGTGCTCCAACATGAGGCCCACCTTCTCGCCCTCCGCGCGTCGCAGCCGCCGCGCCAGCTCCTCCTTGCTCCAGCGCAACAGCTCCTCGTCCGGCACCTGGCTCAGCTCCTCCGACGCCGCCGCCGCCCCCGCCGGGGGCTTCGCCATGGCGGGGCCGTCACCGCGGCATCGCCCTAGCCCTCGCCGGGCCGGCGCTCCCCGCGCCCGGGGCTTCGCTGGGCCGGTCCGCGATCGGGTCGGAGAGGATAGGGACGCTTGCAACCCGCCCGGCGCCGCCTCGCGCGTCCTTACGCAGTGCCCGCCTGGGCCACCCGGGAGCCCGCGCGCCTCAGGGCTCGGGAGCGGGGACCGCTGCTGCGTCTGCGGCCGCGGTGCCGGGGTTCTCCGGGCTCGGGCGAAGCAGGCGGAGGCCCGCCCCCGGCCCAGCTCCCGGAGCCCCCTCCGCTCCGCCCACCCCGGGCGGGGGAGGGGGCGGGGCGCAGCGGCCCGGCCCCGCCTCGGGGGGGGATGCGGGGGACGGGCGGAGGCACGGCCGGCCCCCACGTCCCCTTTCGCAGTGCGCCCGCCCGCCCGGCGCCCCGCCAGAGGCGCGTTAGCGCCGCGGTCCCGCCCTACCGCTCGTCCGATTGGGTCTCTCTGGGGGTGTGTGGAAGGGGGGGGAATATGCGGGGGGGCGCAGGGCAGATGGTACGGTCCGTCCGCCGGGTTTCCCCAGCCACCTCCCCGCGGTTCAAGTTTCTGCGCTGGGAGGACGCGGCCTTGGCCAATCCCAGGGCTGCAGGGCGCTTTTAAAATGCAGGTACGGCCGCGGGAGCGGGGGGGCCGGTTGGAAAGGTAGGGCAGGGCTTCCCTTAAAGGCGACGCGGGGAAATGGGAACCGAGCCCCCTCCCGGAACCACGTCCCCCGCCCTCCCTTTCTCACCCCTAATAAACAAATCCCTAGAATCTGAGCCACAGCTCCCCCTCTCCCTCCCGGGGGCACCAGAGTTCGGCCCGGTCTGAGACGTGACGAACAATAGGACTCCGACGTGGGGGGTCGGGCAGGGCAGCTCTTTGTCCCTTTCCCTGCCCCGGGGCTCCTCAGCCCCCTTCTCCACACTGGTTCGCTAGCAGAGCGCGCAGTGGGACTGCGTTTCCACTCCTAGCCCAAGGCTTTAGATCCGGCATCTGCTCCCGGGAGGACCAGGGCCTTGCCAGCCGTGTCCCGCAGCAAGATCTGTACCCTCGTCCCTGCCAAGATGGGGCAAGGGCTGCGGGACTTCCCCCTTGCCAGGAGCAATGCTCAGAGCCCTGCTCCTCCGCCCACTCCACCGCTAAATCTTTGTAATCGGACAAGAATCTACAATTCGTGCGGCGGGAGCCACAGAGAAAGGTGGAGAAAGGTCTTCCCTGGGGCCTTAACGCCGGATTCCGGGGAAGCCCAGCGACAGCAGAATCCCCTCCGCACCCGCGACCGTGCGGTGCACCCCGATCAAAAACCCGCTCACGCGACCGTGAGGAGCCCACGGCTTGGAGCTCGCGCCCGCGCAGCAGCTGATGTCCCCATTTACATTTGCTCAACCATTCATTGAACTACTGTGTGGCCAGCGCCTAGACCTGATCTAGCCCCTGCTTCCCTCCTCAGCCCTAGGGATTCTGCAGGAAACCGGACAGCAGAGACCACTGCCCTCTGGGGAGTTGAGGCATTCTGGGAGGAGGGGGGAGGGGAGAAGATAATAAACTAGATAACTGTGAGACTGTCCTAAGTACTGAGCAGGGAATTAACACAAGCTGCTGTCACAAAAAGTGATAATCAGTTGACTTAGAGTTCCCTGGTCCGGAGGGACTTAGGACAGTCGTAGGAGCTGAGATCTGGGCAAACAAGACAGAGGGAAGGGGGTAGGGCATTCCAGGTGGAGGGAACAGCGAGGGCAGAGGCCCAGAGTTGACCTGTTATTGGCCTGTTCCAGGAACGCCAGTGGGGCCCGCAGGGACAGAGGGTGGGAGATCATAGGGCCAGATCATGTAGGTCGAAAGCAGTGGGGGGTGGAGCTGAGAAGGGAAGGATGACCTGGCTTACCTTTTAAGAGAGTCTGTCTGGCCCATAAGTGGAAAAGGGATGGGGGCCACAGAGAGGTCCAGATTCAGTACCCTGTTCCCTACCTACCTACTCCCCTTTCTAGATGGTCAGGAGAGGGTGGCAGGGAGAGGCTGCTCTGGGAGAAGTGCTTCCAGGGTTAAACTCTGGTGCTGGGGTCCCCCAGACTCAGCATGAGGGAGTCAGTGCTCAATGGATGGGTATCCTTCCTTCTGGGGTGCTGTGCTCTGCAAGTCCAGCCCAGCCTCGCTCAGTTTGGGTTTAAAGGGAAGCTGCATGTCTGTTTTAACCCTCAGGAAGCCAAATTAACTAGCTCCCCAGAGGCTCGCTGCAGAGCTCAGCCTGTAAACAGGCAGTTGTTCCCAGGAGGGCTGGACACAGGACGCTATGGGACACCCCAGCTCACCAGGGAAGTTGCTGAGACTGTTCTTTCTCACTGTTGCTTTATGCTCCCCACTCCCTGCGCACGTAGCCCCAGGTGCTCGCTGGGGCCTGCATCCCTGAAAATCCAGGCCTCAGTTTCAACTGAGACAAATGCAGCCTCTACATAGACAGATGTGCTTGCATCCCCTGCGCACTGTGCATACAGGGAGTCCCTCAGCCAAGACTGGAGGGCTTTGCCAACATCCTCCCAGCAGAGCCGAGACACAGTGCTAGTGGTGTGGTTGCTGGGTGGCTTGAGGGAGGGTCTCTCTGCTCCCCACAGACGTGCTTGGGCAGAAGAGGACAGGATGGCAGGAGTGAGAAGACCCAGGCTGAAACAGGGTCCTAAAGCAAGAGGTACTTCCAGGTCAGAACCCCTCCCTGAGAGCCCCTGAATACCAGGGTCCAACGAGAGGCACTGTGCTCCCCAGAACACTCCCAGTCCAACAGAGCCAGTGTCCTAAAACACCAAGTAACACTATTTAGCCCCTTGGTCACAGGACATTTGCTTTGTCTTGCAAATAGTAAAATCAAACCCTGGAGCTCCAACACAGCAATCCTTGAGCTGCCCAATGGAAGTAGATGTGAGCCTTAAAGAACCGCACTTTTCTACCCCGACCCTGATATGTGTGTCACTTTAGAGCCGCACAACTGTTTTTAAGAGGCGGGTGGGGTTAAGTACCTGTTATGCTAGCACATGGCAGATAAAAATAGTCTGAAACGCAGGGTTGGTGGGGAGAAACGATAATAGGAGCATGCCAGGAGGGCAAGCAGATTGTTCCCCCCTGGAGAGGAAGGGATTTTCATTCCTCTGTGCTGGAGCCCTGAGCTCAGACCTTAGATACGGCACTGTTTGATATTTGCTGAATGAATACTTAGCCCTTCAGAATGTGACTGTTTGAGTCCAAAGCCCTTGTCTTGAAGATGAGGAAACTGAGCCCCAGGAAGGAAATGTCTTGCCCAAGGTCACTTTCATGCATTGATTCTCTGAACGTACAAACTTACTATAATGACGTATGCACTATAATGCACACCGGAGGGCTATAAAACGTGAGCAGGACACAAGCTGACAGGAGCCTTCTGGGGCCCTGGGAGGAGCTTCCTGCCAGAGCTGAATCTTGCAGGCTGAGTGGAAGTTTGTCAGATTGTGGAGTGGGGAGGGGCCGCAGTGGAGAAAACAGCTCAAGCCAAGGCCCGGTTGAGTGATGGTGAGGGGCGTCCAGGCACCAGCACATCCGCCGCAGGTGTGGCAGATTAGAAGAGGTCAGGCAATGGTGCTGGGTGATTTTGTGAGTGTGTTAGCATATCCTTTCCTGGGACTCTTCCAGCTAACAATAATAATAACCAACCATGTGGCTAGAGAGGTGGCTCAGTGGTAGAGCACTAGCCTGCCCTGCCCAAGGTCGCAGGTTCAATCCCAGCACCACATGCACAAATAAATAAAGAAAAACAAAGACCAGGTGGGGGAAAAAATGAACTCTCTCTCTCCCCCACTCTCAAATAAATAAACAAACAAACAACCTTCCAGGTCCCACTTCCCTAGCACCCGTACATGTCAGGCATTCAAAGCAGCCCTCAGAACAACCCTGCCCTCTCCATTCACCTTCCTAAGACTGAACATGGATTCCTGTTGGCTTGGCCATTTGTCTTCACAAAGCTCAGAACACCAAGTGTGAACATAGGCAGTGTTCAGAGGGTGGCAGACTCTGTCAAGGCTCATGAAGCAGCCCTTCTTCAGGTCAGAGAAACAACAGCTGGCAGGTGTGGGGCCAGGCCATGGGGTCTCCTCCTGAAAGGCTGGAGTGCAGCAAGAAATCAGAGCCCACTGAAAAGTGACCATAAGTAGCTTTTATAAAAGGCAGAGCTGGGCAGTTAGCTCAGTGGTAGAGTGTCTGTTTACCATGTACCAGGCCCTGGGGTCCTTCTGTCCCTAACATGAAAGGGAGGGAGGGAAGGCAAAAAGAAGGGTAGTATTGACCAAGAACTTCCTATGCTCCCCACACAGCCTCCCCATCCTCTGCACCAGGACAGTCTAACAGTAAGGCTAGTTGCACCCAGAGCCTGCTCCTGGAAAACTGGGCTACGTAGAATATCAAGAATAGCACTGGCTGCCACCTCTGTCTGTTTGAGATGGGATCCACACAGAATATAAGGAAACTTCAGAGCAGAGCTCAGTGATCAAATGTCCTTGTTCCCACATTTCTAGGTGCAGAAACTGCACTGGGGCTGGGACCGTGGGTTTGCGACTGGATGTTGTAGGAAGGAGGTGGAGTTGAAGTTCAGGAGCCTGCTATGCTACCTCAAGTTTAACCTGAAGGCATTGGGCAGCCACAAAAAGGCCAAGAGGAGAGGAGAGACCTGACCAGGTTTTGGTTTGATTAGAGAGCCCAAGAATGGAGGTATTAGGGGATGGGTGGCTGAAGCTGGAAGACATTAAGGAGTCTTTGAGGCCAGATGGGCCAGAGGCTGGAGCCCAGTGGGAATGGATATAGAGATTGTTTGGGGATGTTGGCCCCTGCACCCCTCCTGGCTCCTCACTTTAAAGCTAGAGCCACTGAAATTCTCTCGCACCCTTCTGCCGAGTCAGGGAAGCTCTCTGCAGGATTGGCTCTTAAAACCATTTATTATTTTTAAAGAGAGAGAGAGTAAGAGAGAAAGAATCAATTTCATTTATTTTTCATCTGGTTTTTGGTTTTCCAACATTTAGTTGTGTATGTGGTACTGGAGTTTGAACCCGGGTCCTTGCACATGTCAGGCAAGGGCTCTACTGCTAAGCCATGACTCCAGCCCTGAAATCATTATTTTTTTGATGACTTAGTTCATTTTCAAGGAATGGGGAACCCACCACCCTGATGAAGGAATCGCCATTGAGCTTTGGTCGCCCCTGACCCTTCCTGGTCACGTGCCCCAGCCCTCCCCACCCTAGGGCAGGCAGGTGTGTTTTTGTGTGCTTGCTTTGGCTTACTATATTTCCCCCTGTGGTATTGGGTTGGATTTGCATGCTTTTGAAATTTTTGTTTTGTTTTGTTTTGGTACCAATGATTGAACTCAGGGGCGCTTAACCACTGAGCCGCATCCCCAGCCCTTTTTTTTTTTGTTTGTTTTTATTTTGACACAGAAGCTTTCTTTTTTTTTTATTAGAAGTATATAGAGATACATTTGAGGGGAAAACATTATCAAAACAGTAGCAATCAATGTATATAAACTTTTTTATCCAGGGGAAAAGCCAAAACATGGATGACCACCTTGGGTTTTACCTGTTGCAGTTTCCCCCAGAAGAACTCATGCGTTAAATGGGTAGCTCGTGGAGGATTGACATCGGCTTCTGGGATGGTTCCCCCATCTTCCCAATCTCCAGACTCCTATGAGTTCTTCCTACACCCTCCCCCTCCCCATCCCCCTCCCTACACCTCCAAGCATCCTAGAGAGCCATCCCCCATTACTCTGAAAGTCATTCATTTTGAAGTTTTGTTAGGTTAGCCGTCTGCCCTACTGCTTCCCCATAAATTCTAGCATCAACAGATGAGAGAAACCATTCAGCCCTTGAGTCTCTGAGATTGGGAGACTTCACTAAGCATAATTCTATCCATCTCCATCCATTTGATTTCAAAAGCCATAATATCGTCCTCTCTAATGGCCGAGTAGTATTCCATTGTATAAATGTACCAAAGTTTTTGTATCCACTCGTCGAGTGAGGAGCATCTGGGTTGGTTCCATAGTCTAGCTATAGTAAATTGAGCTGCTATAAACATTGATGAAGCCACATCGCTATAATACGCTGATTCTAAGTCTTTTGGGAAAATTCCCAGGAGTGGGATAGCTGGGTCGTAAGGTGGTTCCACCCTTAATTTTTTGAGGATTCTCCATACAGCTTTCCATAGTGGCTGAACCAGTTTGCAGTCGCACCAGCAGTGTAGCAGTGTTCCTCTTTTCCCACAGCCCCTCCAGCATCTGACACAGAAGCTTTCTAAGTTGCTTAGGGTCTCGCTAAGTTGCTGAGGCTGGCATTGAACTTGTGATCCTCCTGCCTCAGCTTCCCAAGCTGCTGGGATTACAGGTGTGCAACGCCATGCCAGCTTTGAAATTTATTTCTTGCAGCACGCTTTCCCACCTATTGTTATGTTGGTATATGTGGCTGTAGTTTATTCATTCTTATAACTGTATGCAAAATTTCTCAACCTCAGCTCAATTGACATTTTGGACCCAACAAATTTTTGTTTCGTGGGGGAAAGGGGGTCATCCTAAGCATTGTGGGACCTCTATTCATTGGATAGATGTAGCACTCCTTCATCCACTTTTTTTTTTAAGAGAGAAGGACAGTAAGAAAGAGAGAGAAATAGAGAATCAATTTTATTTAGTTTTTTCATGTGGCTTTAGTTACTCCCAGATTTCATTGTGTATGCAGTGCTGTTTGATTTGAACTTTCATACTTGTGCATGCAGGGCAAGTGCCGTAACTTCTGAACTCCAGCCCCTCTTCACCCACTTTTAAAAAACAAAAACTGAGCCAGGCATGGTGGCACGCACGTGTACTCCCAGCAACTCAGAGACTGAGGCAGGGTGATCACAAGTTCAAGACCAGCCTGGGCAACTTACTGAGACCCTGTCTCAAAATAAAAAGTAAAATGGGCTTGGGATGTGGCTTCATGGTAGAGCTTTGCCTAGCATGCATGAGGCCCTGAGTTCAATCCCCAGCACCAAAATAAAACATGCCTCCAGAGATTGCCACATGGCTCCCAGGGGCACACTCGCCCTTGGTGAGAGAAGCTGTTATCTAATATTGGTTGTATGCACCTACTATCTTTGCATATCTACTCTCCTGTTGAAGGTCATTTGTTTCTACTTTTGTTTGTCATAACCACAGTGCTGCTGTGGAGGTCCTTGTACACATGTCCTGATGCACATGAGCATGAACTTGGCTCAGGCCTGTACCTAGACACAGGATGGCTGAGTCAGTCCCAGCTTCAGCTGGACCAGATGATGCCCAGATCTGCTTTCCAAACAAGTGCAAAGTCACACTCCTGCCAGCAGGGTACAGGGTGTGCCTTGCCCATCCCTGCTAACTGACCATTTGTTGTCACTGGTGAGCTAACCTTCCTGCTCCTTCCACATCCGACGCTGCTCACACTGAACTCTCAAAGCATCAGAAAACCACACCAAACTTCATATTCAAGAGACCCAGTGTTCTAGGGAAAGGGAGAGGAGAAAAGACAGGTTTACCCACTTGCAATTTACTTGAAATGTTTGTCTTTATCAAATTGATGCTTTCATGCATGCACTAATATAATGCAATGTGATTATGCTGCTTATAAGATAATTATAGGGTTTACTTAGGCGATAAGTCCCAGGCCCCAGACACACAGTCTTTGAGCCTGGCTGTGTATCTCTGTGACTGTCAGCAGCTGCACCTTCTGTATCAGGCACCTCTGGACTGGGCCAGCTCACACCACCACCTCTGGATGCCCTCAATGCCAGGCCTCGAGGCTGCCCCAGGCCCAGAATATACAACCAGCAGTGCCACCCCCACATCCCTGCCTGCCCACTGCAGAGATCTGAGACCAATCTCCTCTGGTGCCTGAATATTTCATGCAGTGAGGGTGGAATGAAAGTCGCAAAGACCTTAATTGTTAATGTGGCTTCTGCTGGCAGCAGGCCCAGTCCTCCCAGCCTCCTCCTGTTTGATATAATGACAGTGGTAACAGGAATTCCTATGTACCCCAGGCCTTGTCATGACCTATGCTGGGTGAGGCTGGGCAAAAATAAAGTTGTCCCCTGACCCCCCCAGCTGACCAGAGAGAAGCAGTGACATCAGTAAGTGAAATTGACCAGGAGGTCCACCGTTTTGCTCACCGCTGTCCCTCGGTAACCGTTTGGCACAGAGCCTAGGAACTTGGTAAATGTTTGTTGAATGAATGAACAAGAGGGAAGGCAACTGGGCAAAATAGTAAAGTCCTGGGCTTAGGGTCTGTGTCTCTGACCTGGCATCTGTAGGTAGCCCCAGGCAGGCAGCCATACCTCCTCCCTGTGGCTCTAGATCTATACCTAAAAACGGACTCATTTCAACCTCCCTGAGGGCAGAAGACACCCACCCAACACACACAGGCCACAGGGTGAGGCAGGTGGGTGTTGTTCTGCTGAGCTGGGCCTTTCAAAGTCCCACCACTACTGCAAAGTCCCTGTGAGCAAACCAAGGTCCCCAAGGGGACAGCTGGCCAGGCTCTAAAAACAAGGATGTGGTTCAGCCCCGGGAGTCTCAGCCCGGACCACTCCTTAGATTCCCCTTAAAGACTAAGATGCTGATGTTGAGGGCCACCCTGACCAGTCCCACTAGAATCTCTGGGGATGGGGTATCCAGCATCAGGGCGGAGAGCTCTAGCCAGATGAGGCTTTTATTCCCTGGCAACAGGCTGAGCTAGAAGGAGACACACCATTTTTGTGGGGCAAACTCCTTCCCAAGTGTTTGTATTTAGAGCTCTTTCTCTAACTTTGTCTAAATTCTCCCCAAATATTCCTGAAATGTGCTGCCTGGGATGTGTACATCCCAGGGGAGGGGCTAGGGTTCCTGGAGTTTGGGATAATGTTCCCTCAATGTCCTATATCTAACTGGGTAAAACAAAGGAAAGGAAAGTAATAAAGATGAAACACCAAAAAACTATCTGGGACTCATGGATACAAGTCTCTCAATGGAAAGGAATATTAGAGAAGTAAAAAAAAAGACCATATTGGGGGGCTGGAGTGGTGGCTCAGTGGTTACAGCGCTTGCTTGGCATGCACAAGGATGCAGGTTCAAACCCCAGCACCACGTACACAAGGAAGTGTTGAAGCAACAAAAACCACATGAAAAACGAAATGAAACCGATTCTCTCTCTTTCTCTCTTCTCTCTCTCTCTTTCTTAAAGAGAGATGGACAGTAAGAGAGAGAAAAAACTAAATGAAACCGATTCTCTCTCTTTCTCTCTCTCTTTCTTAAAGAGAGGTGGACAGTGAGAGAGAGAGAAAGAGAGAGAATCAGTTTTATTTCATTTTTCATGTGGTTTTTGTTGCTCCAACACTTAGTTGTGTACATGGTGCTGGGGTTTGAACCAGGGTCCTCATGCATGCCAGGCAAGCACCGTAACATAACTGCTGAGCCACGGCTCCAGCCCTCTCTCTGTCTTAAAAAAAAAAAAAAAAAAAAGACTATATTGGTCACATTCTTGTAAGTATTTGAGAATGCCAGTGTTAAGGAAATCCTAAACACACACACACACACACCAGAAATCAGCATAATACTGATTCCTCACAGCAGCTCCAGAAGCTGGAAGATTCCAGACATCCTATCTCTAAAATTAGAAATTAATCTAAGACAGGAAATTTATCTAATAAATAGGATCCCAAGGTGAGGGTCCAGTAGCCAGAAGCACCCAGTAGAGGTAAGCGAATGGAAGGACTGAGACTCCAGGAAGTGCGACCCAGGGAGAGAACCAGGATGGATTCCCTGGGGTCTCTGCTGTCTGGAGAGGAATTTTTAAGCTCTGTCCGAGAATTTGGTGATGAGTACTAATGTTACCTTAGGGAAGCCCAAAAGTCACCCAAGGAATGAAATCCAGTCATGACTCAGTTGGCCGTAAAGTTTATATAGTACATGTAAACAATGATGATCCAACCAAAAACCATGATACAGCCATTGTGAGAGGATGGGGGAGGGGACCATGGAGGAGACAAAAGTGGGCAAAATCCTCGTCTTCTAGCCAGGCTCAGTGGCACATACCTGTAATCCCAGCAAAATGGGGGGCTGAGACAGGAGGATCGCAAGTTCAAAACCAGTCTCAGTAACTTAGCGAGACCCTGTCTCAAAATGAAATATAAAAAAGGGCTGGGGGTGCTGGAGCAGGGGCTCAGAGGTTGGAGCAGTTGCCTGGCATGTGCAGGGACCTGGGTTCAAACCCCAGCACCACGTACACAACCAAGAGTCTAAGAAACAAAGGCCAGACAGAAAAATAAATAAAATTGATTCCATCTCCCTCTCTATCTTAAAAAATATGTATTTTTTAAAAGGGCTGGGGATGTGACTCAGTGGTTCAGCACCCCTGGATTCAATCCCTGGTACAAAAAAAAAAAAAAAAAAAACAAACAACCAAAAAACAAAAAACTCTTCTTCCACAAGAGAAAGGCTAGAGTTAAAGAAGCAAGAAAGAACTGGATGCATGTCCTATATCAAACATGAAGACAAGTGTAGGAGAATCCAAAGAAATCACCTCCAGGAAGCAGATGCCAGGCTGGATGGAGATTAGGCAGGACACATTTGTTTGTTTGTTTGTTTGTTTAAAATAAGGTTTATAATTTTATTTTTGCAACTCGGCACATGTTTAAAAAAATTTTTTTAAACAGTGGCATTGCCTGTAATCCCAACTACTCAGGAGGTTGAGGCAGGAGGAACCCAAACTTGAGGCCAGAAAGATCTTGGAAACTTGGAAAGATCTTATCTCAAAATAACAATAAAAGGGACTGGGGATGTAACTCAGTGGTAGAGAACTGCTGGGTTCCATCCCTGGTACTGCTGGAAAAAAGCAACTGACATTGGATTTCTCATTATCAAGACTAGAAGCTAGAAGATCTCAGAACAGTCCATTGCCTGAAAAATGTCAGGGAAAAGGATTTCCTGCCTGAATTTTATGCTGATGGAATGGACCAGCCAAGTATGAGATTGGAATATAAACATTTTCAGAAATACAAGGTCTCGAATAAATAAGTAACCAGCACCCCTTCCAGGAAGCTTTTAGAATGCACACCTTCCTAGGAGTTGAGAGCCACTGGGGAACAGAGCCTTGTCCAAGAGGGAGGAAGGTGCTTTCCAGGGCAGCAGAGAGGCAGCCCCGAGGGTTGAGGGCACAGCCAGGAGGAAGGCCCAGGGCAAAAGGAAGCTGATCACTTAGCACATTGCAGAGCTCATGACAATGAAGTTTAGAGTGGGTCAGATGAAAAATTAAGAGGCACCTAACTACCTTGCCAGCTTTAAAAAAAAAAAAATTGCATGGGGCTGGATCAGGGACTCAGTGGTTTCGGCGCTTGCCTGGCAAGCACGAGGACCCCGGTTCAAACCCCAGCACCACGTGCACAACTGAGTGTTGGAGCAACTAAGGCCATGTGAAAAACTAAATAAAGTTGTTTCTCTCCTTCTGTCTCTCTCACCGTCCCTCTTTTAAAAAACAAAAAATGCATGAGCATAAGCAAGAAAACTTGAATGGGAACCTGCCTGTGACTACTTCCTGACCTTGGCAGAAGAACATTTACCTAATCATCACAAAAGCCTCCACCAGCTGTTACCTAAGATGGATAAAGCCCTGGGAGGGGCAGGGGTGGGGCAGGGAGGCTTGGGAAGTGGAAGTGGCGGGCTTAAAAAGGCTGAAGCCTCCTGTTCCCCCCACCCCCAGGGCTGAGGACCTGCGGCCTTGCGATGCTAGGCAAGTACTCTGAGCACTCCGCCACTGAGCGAAATCCCCAACCCCCTGAAGCCACCTCTGCAGCACAGGAAGGCCACAGAAATGTCTGGCATCAGGGCTGGATCCGTGGCTCAGCAGTTATGGTGCTTGAATGGCACTGGCATGGGTGAGGACGCAGGTTCGAACCCCAGCACCACTATATACAATGAAGCATCCAAGCAACAAAAGCCACGTGAATAAATGTGATTCTCTCTTTCTAGCACTGCCCCTCTCTCTTTAAAAATGAAAGAAAGAAGCAACTTTAGCAAGACCTTGTCTAAAAATATAAATAAACCGGGGGCTGGAGCGGTGGCTCAGCGGTTTCGGCGCTTGCCTGGCAAGCACGAGGACCTGGGTTCAAACCCCAGCACCACGTACACAACTACGTGTTGGAGCAACTAAGGCCATGTGAAAAACTAAATAAAGTTGTTTCTCTCTTTCTCTGTCTCTCTCACTGTCCCTCTCTCTTTATAAAAAAAAAAGTAAAAATACAAATAAACAAATAAAAAGGCTGAGGATGTGGCTCAGTGGTTAAGAACCCCTAGATTCAATCCTTATTACAGGAAAAAAGAAAAAGACAGACAAAGAAAAGGGAAGAAAAAAAAACATGTAAACATCTTACTAAAAACTTGAAGCCCAAAACCAGAGAGACCAACGAACGCAGGAGCTGGTTACCCTGAGCAGTGGGAAAATGGAGGAAGGGACATTTAATTTTCTCATGAGCATCCTAGTGTTAATTGATTTTTTAAAAATTCAAGTGCATGTATTATTTTATTTGCCATAAACATATAATTTACTTAAACAATACTAAAACCTAGCTCTGCACCGTGGCATGTGAAACAAGAGAAGGACCAGGAATGCTCCCGGAGATGCCCACGCCCCCAGGTCTCCCTGCTAGAGGGTGCCCAGCCTGGTCAGCCCCTCATTCTCCAGTGGTTTCCAGCACACAGAGCTCTCCCCAGGCTGTTTCCTGCCCCTGCCCCACCATGGGCTGCAACCAGGGGGCAGGAATTGAGCCCATGTGGCCTACTGAAGTTGGGACTCAGGCATGTACTTGGGGGCCGAGAACAGGTCTCTCTGGTGGCAGGCGCACATTCCTGTGAAGGTAGATGGAGGATCCACCCCAAGGGCTAGGCCACAGCTAGCATTTCAGAGCTGGTAGAGGCTGTCACCAGGGGCACCAACACTTGATTTGACTCCACGGTCAAATGTACAGTTTCTTTTTCCTAATATTTAGTCACCGATCCTGCCCTCGGTGTCTATCAGAAGGAGCATTTCACCAATTACATGGGGGTGTCCAGTGGAGGGGTTACTGCTAGCTGCTAGGGCTACCATGGTGTGGCAATCATGGGAGCCCCAAAGCTTTATCCTGGGACCCTGAGAGAGAGGAGGACAGGCTGCCTGGGGGAAGGTCCGTTAGGGCTGAGAAGTACCACCCCGTCCAATTCCTCCAGTGAGCTCTGGAGATGCTTAATTAGGAAGGGAGCAGAGGGAGGAGCGGTCCAGCACCTTTGTGGACTCTACTTCCATCTTTTCTTTGCTCCCTGGTTCAGGGGAGGTGGGCAGGCTGAGGCCACACCTCACCCACTTCCCCCAGCCTGACCCTGAAACTCCAGCAAGGTCTTTGCTGACCTTTCCTTCTTTCCCGAAGCTTCTCTGGAGCTCAACACAGCTGCTTTCTTCAGGCGACTCCACTTCAAGGAACCCTTCCCAATACCTGGGCCACAAGGGTACAGAGCAACCTTGCTAAGGCATCTGGTGTCCTTAAAGCAGCCTGTGTGGCCCAGGGATGGCAGAGGGAGAGGAGAAAGGGCCTCTCCTTCCCAGGCACCAGGCCAGGTTCCTCTCTGCCATCTCACTGTCCTTCCCAGCAGCCCAGGAGCCAGCCCTAGTACTAGGTCCATTTTACAAATGCCACGACTAAGACTTGGGATTTAAATAAACATGTCCCTGAAGCTGCCGTTCAGACAGGGTTTCGCACACCTGCCTGATGATAAGGAGCTTGCTGCCAGGTCCCCAGGGGACTGGGCCGGGGTTGGGGCAGGGGTCGGATGGATGTGGAAGAAGCAACACAGAGTGAGCCGGCCAGGCCCCTGCACCCCGCAGGTCCTCCTCATGGGCCCTGCCTCTGCTGAGGCCGGGCGCCAGGGCTGTTTCCAGGGCTGGACTATTATGAACAACCCCTGGGGACACATTTGTGCACAGCTTTGTTTTCCTGGATTGTTTCTGGGACAAGTTCCCAGAAGTGGATTCCTGAGTGGAAGGACCACCGCTTTCCCGCTCCTGAGCTGAATCCCTTGCAGAGTCTGGCCCCAGGATGAGGATCCGGCCTTTCTCCCACTTTGAGGAGTGGCAGCCGGCAAATCCCGCCTGGCACTTCCGGAGGAAAATGACAGATCTGGCCCTTCCTGTAAGAGCTAATTACCAGCTCAGCGCACCCCTGGCTGTCAGAGCTATGAGGGCCCAGGTGACTCAGTGCCATCTTTCTGGGACCCACCTGGACTGCTCAGCTTCTGGTGATGGATTTTCCTCTGTGGAGGTCACCAGAAAACCATCCCTCAGCTCCCCAGAGAGGCAGGTCTGCCAGCAGCTTTGGAAAAGGCCAGAAAGGAGGCTTGAAACCCAGTGGCAGACAATCCCTTATCCTTTCAGACAACAAAGGGCTCCTCCGCCCCCTGACCCGGGACAGAATGGCTAGCTGAGGGTCCAGGAGGCCATGCTGGTGCCCTGGCCTCTCCCCAGGGTATGCCTCCCACCCCACTGCAGGGCTAGGTCAGGGTCCCTGGCTAGATCCCTCCTGATAGGCCTGGGGTCAGCCCCTCACAGCTGTCCCTGAAACACGCATTTGAGGTGGTCACACACAGGGGAGGGGGCCCTGAGGGAACAGTAGGGAAAGGCAGAGCAGAGGACACTGTGGAAGTGTCCCTGGCCTCCCCATGGGAAGGCCAGGACTCAGCAACCTGGGGCTCTGGGCAGCTGCCTAAGCACCAGGGCATCACCCTCTGTCTGCAGAAGGTGGATGGGCCAGGCCTCTGGGCAGGGCCTGTGGTGGTGGTCACCCCTCCAGGGCCTGTCTGTGGGGTCCTGTGGACCTTCCCCTCTGGAGCACCCTCTGATGGGAGCAGCTAGGACATAGGTCTATGAGGCCAGCCTCTCTGGCCTCAGCAGGTCCCACAGGGCTGGGCCTGATATGCTTCCCCTGTGAGGATGAATTCCCTGAGAGAGTGTGTGCCTTGCTTCAGGCACACACTCCTCAAGCAGGGGAGGTGGCATGACCATCTCACAGAGGGATAAGGGAGGGCCTACTTCCAGAGTTTCTTCCTACATTACTTCTTAACTTTGCAGCTGAGGAAACTGAGGCACAGGGGCTAAAATGACCTGCCTGAGGTGTGACATAACTGGCTCGCTTAGGAGCCAATACTATTTGCTAAGTGCCTGCTGTGTACCTGGCGTCCTGTGCCTGCCCTTGTCCGTTTCTACCACCTGTTATCTATAGCCCACCCCCACAGGAGGGGACAGCCACCCCCACCCCGGCTGCTGCTCTCCAGGGGTGGCCCTCTGGTCTCCAGGAAGCTAGAATAATTATTGTGGATGGGGCCAGGGGTCTTCATGCGGGGGGCAGCGCCAGCTGATGTGGGTGGGCAGGGAGCCTTCCATACATTACTGGGCCCCATCCTGGTGCAGGGACACTGGCTGCCTCTTCCAGAGGGCTGGTGTGGGCCATGACACCCGCTGGTCCAGGCCATCGATCCAGGGCCCACTGACTGTAGGTGTTTTGAGAGAACTTTCTGTGGCCAGCCAGGGAAAAAGGTCTCCCCATCTCAGCCTTTTAAAGACAATTTGGAGGGATGAAGGAAGAATCCCTAGCCAATAACTTAGTTTGTGCAATTGACCTTTTGTGACTAAGGCAGGTTATTCTGGCTCTCCCTGTTCAAGTCGGTGCTGTCAGTTTCAGTCCCTTGTTCCACCTGCTGAGGTTCCTGGAAATGGGCTGTGCTCACGGGGTGTTGCCACTGGCACATCCGATAAGCCTCCTGTGGCTCCATCCAGACGCCGGATTGAGACAGGACTGATGGCGAGACCCGCAGCCCACCCTCAGAGGCGTGACTCTAGCTTGCTGGGCTCTGCAAAGCGTTGTCTCTGGTCACCTCCGTCCAGGCAGTTGTGGCTTCTCCAGATTGCTCACGTTTTCCTTTCTGCCCCAAGGACTGTGTGGAGAACTTGTTCCCCAGGTGGCTACGATCATTTCTCTGTGCCTTCACCCACGGTGCACAGTCCCTGTCCTTCACCCTGACTCCATGCCAGGACACAGGTTTATGAAGTCCTTCTCCATGCCCCCTTCCAACCTGTCAGGCTTTCGCAGGTCCCCAGATTCCTCAATCATGGCTCGGATGTCCTGTGCTGGCCTGGTTTGCCTACGTGCAAGGAGTGAGACAGCCCAACCCAGGGTAGGGTCCCCACAGAGCCAGCACCGTGCTGTTGGAAGAGCCCAGGAATGGTGTCAGCCAGATTTGGCCAAATGGTTGAACCCCTAAACCTTAGTTTCCCCATCTGTAGAGTGAAGATCATGGCCATTTAAAGGGGGGCAGTGAGGGTCACTGGCCAGGTGCGCACAGGGCTTTGTGTGCCATGGGTGAATGAAGGATGTTAAAGAAAACGTGTTGATTGACACTTCTTAAAGCACAGTGAGGTAGGCTTCCTTCAGGACATGGCAATGGGGTTACAGTGGGAGAGACACTGGGTCCAACTCCAAACCCAATGTGGGCAAGTGGGAATTTAGAGCCAGAGAACAGGGGGTTAGCAGAAGAAAAATGACTGAGAGGTAATCAGGGCCCAAGGGATTCTGGCTAGACTGACCTAACAGGGCTGGGGCTGAAGGCAGGCTGGGGTAGCCCGACACTACCTGGGGATGGAGGAAGATGAGGAGCCTGGTCAGACATGGAGGGTGATTGGCCCTGAGACTGGGGTGAGCAGTTCTTGCTGAGCTGACTTAGCAGGGTGCTTTGCCAAAACTGGATTTGAAGAGGAAGCTCACAGATGTGCCTAGCAAAAGGTTCAGAAGTCTGATTAAGATTTGGCCGAAAAAAAAATCTTCGTCCATAAGCTTTGGTCCCTGTCAAGTTGAAAGTCTAGCTGGGAGTGGAGGAGACAACAAAGTGCCACAAACAAGACACAGCGCTATGAGAACTGGGGGGAGGGGAGCAGGGAGCAAGCATTCCTGTTGGAGCTAGGAGGGCTTCACTGTGGGGTGGGCGGGTGTGCGGCTGAGACTGAAGGGACTCTAAGCTGCTGGGGGCCATGGAGGTGGGAAAGGGCATTTGAGGGCGAGCCATGCTTGAATGTGCTGAGTTTCCAGCAGCCCTGCCAGCACTGGCTTTTATCATTTTAACGTTGTGTGTGATTTAGGAGGGTGTGGTGGCTCCCAGCCTTATTTGGCGTTCCTTCGCCCCCTTGCTCTTTAAGGCTGAGAGAACCTCCGCAGGGAAGTTGTTGACCTTCAACTTGAGATTGTGCAGTGAGCTCAGCACAGGAGAATTTGGGAGAAAAGGTTCATCTGAGACAGGGTAGCCACCCTTGGGGCGGGAGGCAGGCAGAGAACAGGCATGCGTGGCCACCTCCCTGGGGCTGCTGGGGATCTGCCGGGTGCGCAGCCAGATTCAAACACCCATGGGCTTTCTAGCAGCGATGAGGGCCTCTGTCAAAATGTAAATGTTTTGTCTAGGATGGGAAATACGTGGCTGGTTATTCAGGGAAGGAAGGTGGAAACTTACTTTAATTGAGGACCTACTGTGTGTTGGAGCAGCTCTTCGTCATCTCTGAATCTGCAAGGCAGCCTGGCAGGGCGTGGAGCTCCCTAGCCCTGCAGGAGAGAGGGTAGGGACTCGGAAGGTCAGGCATGCCAGGAGTTGGGCAGAACCAGGGCTAGGGCAGGAGCTGGCTGCCTACCCCCACTCTGCCTCCATACCAGGCCCTCTTCCTTGGCCTGTGGTTCCCTGGAGCCTGATAGGAGACCATCCAAGGGTCCGGGGCATTTCACCTGATATGAGAACAGCACCCCTGCTAGCCATGTGGCCTTTTGGGGCCTTGGCCTGCTCCTCGGAGAATGGGTGACATTAACACCTACCAGGGCTTGTGATGGGGACAAATGGCAACACGCAAAGCTGATGACTCAGCATGTGGGCCAGAGCTGGGTAAAGGCTGAATCTGAGCATTCTTGTCAAGTCAGCCACGTTTGGGCTCCTCCAGCCCAGAGACACACCTGTCCTGTCTCTGACTGCAGCACTGGACTGGGACCTGGCTTCCACTCCTCCATGTTCCCATTCCAGGATCTCAGAAAGCAGCTGGTAGCGTGAGTTTGTTCATGAGGACTGGTGGTCTCTGCCAGCCCCTGGCTTCCTTGTCCTCCTCTTGCCCTTACCCTGCAACTCATCCTATGCAGAGGCCAAATCTGGAATCCCTGCTTGAACCTCTGACCTTTTGCCCCCTCTAAGGCCAGAAACAAACCCCTCTCTGCTGTGCACCTCAGTCACCCCATCTACAAAATGGTGCCCATCAGGTCCCATGTTGATGGAGAGCAGCCTGGTGGAATTGCAGCCCAGCACAGAAGGAGGAGGGTCAGCTGCCTGGCAGGGGCCATCGTCATGGCCCTTGTCATGACGATGCTTGTCTGTTGAGGACTGGCAAGTGGTTGGCTGTAGGAACACGAGACCGAAGTTTCCCCAGGGATGCTGGGCAGCCTCACTCCAAAAGCACACAGCGTTGTGGGCCTGCCTTCCTGAAGCAGTGGCTGGGACTCTGTCCTAGGCTAGCCAGGACTCTGCCTGTGCAGGGGTCCCTGCTGCCTCTCAACAACCTCACTCCACTTTGAAGAGGGGGAAACTGAGGTGCATAGGTCAATTCACTGGCCTAGAATCCCACACAAAGCCAGGTCTGCCTGTCCCAGGGTCTGCTGCCTGTATACCAAACTGCCTCCCATGGTCATTACCACATCCCAACAGAACACCAAGATTAGTGATTATAATTATTATTATTACTTTTTCTGTTAAGGGCAGGCGGGTCTGTGCGACTGTGTCACTGGGGCCAGGTCCCTGGCGAGTGCCGAATAGGCAGGGTCCTGTCCCCACTGCACCGGAAAGGTGCTAAAGACATGAAGTTGGAGCCTTGGTGGGGACCATGGGGACTGCACTCTACCTCCCATAGATCCTGGGCAGCTTCTCAAAGCCCCCTGCCCCAATGTACTGTGATGGGTTCAGAGGCGATTCACAGGCATGCACATTCAGCATTCAACTCATTGCTTTCAGAAAACACACTCCCCCAAATTGTGCAAACACACTCCCCCAAATCGTCCAAAAGGCAGCACTCCTACTGATTAAAAGCATGGACCCTGCACCCAAAGCCTGGACCCTCGCATGACCTTGGGCAAGTGACTTCCCCTGTTGCTCAGTTTCCCCATTTGCAGAGCAGTGCAAAACTCTGTCAGTGAGGATCCCATGGTCTGGACCTGAGCCTGCATGTTGGTTCAGCAGCTGTCTGCATTACTGTCTCTCTGGATGGGGACAGTAAAGGCGTCCTCTGTCCTAATGCAGGAAGAACAGTGGACTCATTGAGAAGGAATGATAGATGGACTTTACATGTGACCTGCCTCCATGGGAGTGATTGGCCTGCAGTGTGTTAAATGTGCAGCTGCTCCTAGTGGGACCCTCTGAGACCCCAGCAGAATTTGCTCTGGGCGAGTGAAGTAAAGGCCTGATTTCTATGCCATCCCAGGCCTCCCATTCCCAGGACTGAGAGGCAACAGCAGAGTCTAGCAAACAGGTTCCCTGCTTCCCTGCTCCTGTCCAGATTCCAGCTCCACCTTTTTCTGGTCTGTCCTACCCGCTGGGCCCATGGAAAAGAGGTGGAAACACTCAAGACCCACTCTCAGCCTTTGGGAAAGAGCTTGTCCTGTTGACCTTCTCTGGGTGTGAAAGTCAAGGCTGCAGCCTCAAGATGAGGAAATCCAGTGCCTGTGTCAGCCCAGGGCTGGCCTCTTGTGCTTCCAACCAAATGGGTGCCCAGCACCCAGGCTGCTGGAAAGGGATGGCTCTGTAGGCACAGGGCAGAGAAGGGCCAGAGTCATCTTCCTGCTCTCTGAGGTAGAACTCTAGGTACTAGATACCCAGGTATGATCAGAATGCCTTTTCTCTCCCCGACTTCTGTTCTACGTGTTCCTGCACCCAGATGACACAACCATCCATCCACCTATCCATCCACCTATCCATCTATACACCCATCCATCCACCTCTCCAACCATCTATCCATCCATCCGTCCATTCATCCTCCCATCCATCCATCCATCCATCCTCAGGTCTCAGGTACCAACACTGGTCAGTTCATACATGCCTTTTGGAACCCTGAACATGGAGGCACATCTGCTCTTCCTCTCAGCATCCTGGCCACCCTGCAGAGCCAGAGGCAAGGTCTGCCCCTGGGAGAATACTGGACCAGTGAGGAGAGAATGGTCTGTCACTGAATGGCTCAGGATAGAGACAGCACCTGGGACTCTTTGTGGCACAGAGTTAGTACTTACCAGGGCATTCAAGCCTGAGTCATCAGAGCCCAGAGCCACAGTTCTCACTCATGATGCCATACCCCCTCATTTCATCTGTCTATCCACCTGTCCCATCCTCTACCCATCCCATCCATCCACCTACCCACCTATCTATCCAACCCACTCATCCATCCACCTACTCATCTATCTATCCATCCATCCACTCATTAACCAATCCCTCATTTCCTCCTTTCAACCATCCATCCATCCATCCATCCATCCATCCATCCATCCATCTATACATCCATCCATCCACCTATCCATCTGTACATCCATCCACCTCTCCATCCATCCATCCATCCATCCATCCATCTATCCATCCATCCATCCATCTATATATCCATACATCCATCTATACATCCATCCATGCACCTCTCCATCCATCCATCCATCCATTCATCCTCCCATCCATCCATCCATCCATTCATCCTCCCATCCATCCATCCATCCATCCATCCACCTATCCATCCACCTATCCTCTATACATCCATCCATCCACCTCTCCAACCATCTATCCATCCATCCATTCATCCATTCATCCTCCCATCCATCGATCGATCCATCCATCCATCCATTCACCCACCCACCCACTCTGTATTGCAGTCACTCAGATGAGGTGTGGTGTAATCAGAGGGCATGGAATGTGAGGTGGCCAGGTTCGAATCCAGACCCACCATTCACTACTAGCCTTGCAGTAAGTGGGAAGGTGGCTCCTTTGTCTCTGCCTCCCTTCTCCAGCTGTAACATAAGGCCCACAACATCTGTGACTCTGGGTTGAGCATGGATTAAATGCTGTATTGGCAAGTGTGGTGGAGGAAGGGCACGTGTCTGGTGAAGAGAGAGGGCTTGATAAATGGACAGTGTTTGCATTCCTTCATTCATGATCCATCTTGCAGCTCTTGTGCCAGATCCCAAGGTGCCAGGACTGAGTGAGGAGAGGTCCTGGACTCATTTGGACTGTAGAGACAGGCCTGGGACGTCATTTCAGCTGGGCATGGGGGAAGCTGGGGTGAAACCAAGAGATGGGGAGGCATTGGTGAAGTCAGCGTGAGCTGGACCTACTCAGGGAACAAGCTGAGTCTATGCTAAGAAAGACTTGTCAGGAGAGGTGAGTGTGGCACATGCCACCCCGGCACCTGTCCCCAGATTCCTGAAGCCCCAGACTCCTGAAGCCCTCCCTCCTCCTGGTTGCCGCCCCTGAGGTGGGGCTGTCCACAGGTCCCTTCTCACTGCATGTGTGGCCTCGGCTACATCACGCCCGCTCTCTGGGCCTCATTTTCCCTGTGGGCTCATGGAGTTGGCACAGCAGCCATGCCCACTATGGAGCAGGGCAGGAGCATGCAGGTGTGGAAGCGCTTCAGGAAATGTGAGTCCCAGCTCAAGGACCTCCCTGCCTCCCACCCTACCTCTGTGGAGCCTTTTTGTCCTGGCCACCCCTGGACTGTGCAGCAGCCAAAAGCAAGATCAGGCAGCTCTGAGGGGCCCCCTGGTGGCCTGTGGAGTTTCTGCAGCCACACCAGCCAGACCTGCTCATTCCCTGACCTGCAGGGACCCAGGGCATTTCTTGGGCACTTTGCTGGTTGTGAAGCCAGGGGAAACCTCAATTCCCCACAGCCCTGTGAGGTGGGTGTTATTCCATTGTAATTTATTTTATTATTATAATTTTTTTCAACCCTTGGGACAGAACCCAGAGCCTCAAATGCTATGGAAAAGTGCTCTATCACAGAGCCACATCTGGGGCCCCATTATTCCCCTGGTCCATGTCACAGGCTGTTTAACATCTCCGTTCCATAAAATAACAAGAAGTAGAACACAAATAGAAATAATATAAATGTGGATTTATTTTTAAAATAAAGAAAGGTGTTGGGGCTGGAGCGGTGGCTCAGCGGTTTCGGCACTTGCCTTGCAAGCACGAGGACCCGGGTTCAAACCCCAGCACCACGTACACAACTGAGTGTTGGAGTAACTAAGGCCATGTGAAAAACTAAATAAAGTTGTTTCTCCCTTTCTCTGTCTCTCTCACTGTCCCTCCTTCTTTAAAAAAAAAAAAAAAAGAATGAGGTGTTGGAGCGGTGGCTTAGCAGTTAGTGCACTTGCCTGGCATGTGTGAGGATGCAGGTTCGAACCCCAGCACTACATACACAACCAAGTGTCAGAAAAACAGAAACCAAGTGCAAACAAAATCAGTAAAATTGATTACCTCTTTCTTTCTCTCTCTCTTAAAATAAAAGAAAAGAAAAGAAAAGAAAGAATGATTTACTGGTGTATGCATAGACTATCTGGAAGATGACCAAGAGATGGGTGCCACTCAGGGTTTTCTGGGAGTCTAGCTGGGAAGCTGGCATAGGCTTGGGCATAGGGTAGGGAGGACTCACTGTTACTGGATTTAGTTTTGTACTTTTGGGTTTTTGAGCTATATTAAAGTGTTACCTGGGCCAGGATTATACCTGTAATCCCAGCAGTTCAGGAGGCTGAGGCAGGAGGACTGCAAGTTCAAGGCCAGCCTCAGCAACTTAGCAAGGCCCTAAGCAACTTAGCAAGACCCTGTCTCAAAATAAAAAATAAAAAGGACTGGAGATGTGGCTCAGTGTTAAACTGTCCCTGGGTTCAACCCCTGGTACTAAAATAAAAGTACTATTTACTTAAAACTACATTTAAAATGTCAATGGCATATAGAATCAGTGACAGAAAGGGACTTGGAAGCATCCTAATTTTCCCCTTGGTTACAGCAGAGCTGACAGGAGGCTGCTCCGCAGCTACCTACATCATGCCCCTGTGTGTGACGAGGTGCTCACCCCATACCTGGCCAAGTCCCAGCCTGGGCTGAAATGTATCTCCTTGGCTTCCAGCGCCCTTCCTGAGATACCCCTTTAGAACTCTCTGAGACATCTAGTGTTGTTTGAGAACCTATGGGCTCAACGTCCCGTTTCTGAGGCCTCAATGTTGGGCAGGATGTGAAGCCATTGGGTACAGGCCTCAGACAAGGCAGGACCAGCCCACACGAACAAACGGTGGCCATTGTTTGGGACAACGGAAAGGAAGTCTTTAGTCTAACGCCCCTGGTCCTCTTGTGGTGCCCAGAATTCCATCAAGTGGCTTATCTTGCACTCTTCCTCCGTTCAGCCTTCTCAGAAGCGCCATGGCAGCTGGGAGCCCCCACCCACGCTGGGATGTTCTGCGTCTAGAACGTCTGCCTGAGGGTTGGTAGCCTCAGTTTGGTCCTCTATAATGGGGGTGTTGGTAATGACGCTCACCAAGAAAGTTGCTGAGAGAGGAGTGCCACATGGTGAGGGTGCTGTAGGGGTGGGAAGGGGCCAGGGAGGACATGAGAAGAAGGGTCTGCTCAAGGCCATCGCCAGCCAGCGGTAGGACCTGGGGAACTCCAGCCTTGGGACAGGGACTGGGGGCTCCCTGCTCAAATAGATTCTGCAGCAGTTCTTTCAGCTGCCATAACAAAGTCAGCCAACTTGGTGGCTTCAGCCACAGAGGTGGAGGTCTGAGACCAGGTCCTGGGCAGGGCTGGTTCCTGATGAGACTGAGGGAGGACCTGCCCCAGGCTCTCCTCTGACTTCCGCTGGCTGGGGGGATATCAGGTGTGTCCCTGGATCTCTGGCTCCACGTTCACCTGGCATTCTCCCCACATGGCCAAATTGACCCTTTAATGGGAACATCATTGGATTAGGGTCCACCTAAGGGCGTCATCTTAACTAGTTATTTCTATAGAGACTTCACGTACTTCCAGATAAGGTCACCTTCTAAGCCTCTGGGGTTAGGACTTATGCTTTAGAATTGGGGGTGGGGCTCGTGATTCAACCCCTAACAAGCCACTCATAGTCCTGCCCCTTACCCAGATAGCCTGGGGACTATGGGAGCCCATTGCACACTAGGCCTTGCCTCCTCAGGTAGGAACCAGGGACCTGGGTGTCTGGCCTGTGCAATCGGCTCTGTCACCTCTGGCTCAGGACTCTGCCCCCCAACTCTGGGCCCCCTTTCTGGTCCCTGGGGGTCCATCCCTTCATGGGCATGTCAGCCTCACTGGCAGTGCCCTGGGGTCCCTCCCCTGGCCACTCCGTGTGGTTCCAAGCCCTCCCATCCCTGACAGCCTGGGATGTGGGGTAGGCTTCAAAGGACAAGAGGGGACTCTCTTGGGGCAGACTCTGGCACAGAGCTGGAGGCAGGGCTGGGGGTGGACACAGGACAGGGCCAGCTGGGGCATGGAGCAGCCACTCCTGCCAGGCACAGCCCGACCTGTGTGCTAGCTCTCCCATTAGAACACCCAGCCCTGCGTGTGGAACCAGAGCAGCTCTGCACACACGGGGCTGCGAGCGTCCGCACAACTGCATTGCGGTGGATCCTCAAGTCACCCAGGCCCAGCAGGGAATCTTCGTGCGCTTTGAGGGACATTTGCGCAGTCTGTGCGGCTTACCTCTGAGGACGGGGCGCACGCTACCTGCGGGGGAATCTGATCCCTGACAGTTGGAGAGGACTGAAGCACTCTTCCTGCTGGACTCAGCTCACCCCGCTAAGTGTCACAGGGCAGGGTTGCTTCCCTCCTCATAAACCCCAGTCTCACTCCACACCTGATTTCCCCCTTTTTTTCCTTGCCTAAGCATACCAAGTCTCTCATGAAACCTACCACCAAGTCCTCTTGCCATCCCAGACTCTGACTTCAAATATGACCCCATTTGATATATCACCAAGTGGTTCTGTGTAGCCCAGCTCTGAGCAGGCTGTCTGTCACCTTCCTTGTTCTGAGTGTTAGACCTTTATTAATGTACCTAGGACCACAATGGCATTTTTATTTTTAAAGAGAGAGGGACAGTGGGAGAGGGAGAGAAAGAGAATCAATTTTATTTAGTTTCTCTCATGGCCTTCATTGCTCCAAAGTTTCATTGTATACATGGTGCTAGGGTTTGAACTCACGTATTTGCACATGCCAAGCAAGCAGCATAACTGCTGAGTCACTGCTCCAGCCCCACAATGGCATTTCTGGGGGCTGACTTCTGTTTGGACTCTCACAGATACTGTTCCAAGACCCACCTTCCTGTGCTGTCCCAGAGAGGCAATGTTTGGCTTCCATCTACCCCTTTAAATCTCCATTGTAGAGCCTTGGCCATCACTTCAGCCTGTTCCAGTGCTCTGGGATCCTGACTCAGTCATGTAATCTCTTTCCAGCCTTAATGAGGGTCTTCTAAGCCCATGCGATGCACACATAGCTATGACTTTTCATTTACATAGCAGGAAGTGTGGAGAAGTTTCCACCTGTAGCCTCAACTCAACTCATAGCTAGCATTTGGACCTGTTTGGGGGAGTCTGGCCAAGTGATGAGCAGGCAGGCCTGACGCATCAGCACGGGGATGGGAGCATCCCAGGGGTGGGAGGGACACATAATAGGGATGAGGATTCAGCAAATGGGGAAAGCTGTGACTATGCAAGCTGCCCCTCCACCAGCCCCCCTGAGAGGCCGCTGCACCCAGGCTAGGGACAGGAGACAGATCCCTCCAGGGCAGCGCTGCAGCCAGAAGGGGCCTGGGATGATGCACTAGCCCACAGCATCTGCTGCTTCAGAGGCAGCCACAGGCCTGGCAGGGGCACCCAGGGAGAGTCTGTGAGGTCTGGCAGAACCCCCAAAGTGACTGGATGGTCCTGTTTGTAAAACTCTATGCTCTGGGAACCCCAGAGCCACATCACAGCCAGTGGGGACTGGGCCCTGCAGCTTGGGCCCTGCAGCTTGAGACCTGCAGAGTTGGGAGCCAGTTCTGGACCCAGCCAGCAGCTCTCTGAAGGCCAAATGGGGGCATTAACCAATTGTGGGGGTCACCCAGGGGGCTATGGAGGGTCCTGGTTGGGGAGAGATGGCCATCAAGACTCTGGCAAATGTTCTTAGATGAGTTTAACTATCCTGCTTACCAAACCTGAGTAAGATGGGGAGGCTGGCCACTCACAGCGGTGCTCACCTGTAATACCAGTGGCTCAGGAGGCTGAGGCTGGAGGATCGTGAGTTCAAAGCCAGCCTCAGCAACTTAGCAAGGTCCCTAAGCAACCTAATGAGACCTTGTCTCAAAATAAAAAATATAAAAGGGCTAGAGATGTGGCTCAATGGTTGAGTACCCCTGGGTTCAATCCCTGGTACCAAAAAAAAAAAAAAAAAAAGATGAGGAGGCTGTCTCCATGGGTGTGAGGCCCTGCCAGTCAGAGGAGCTTGAGTTGCTCACTTTCCCATCTGTCAAATGGCAGCCTATCTTCCAGCTTTTACACCCCTGTGCTAGGATTTCCTCCAGAACTTTGGTTTTGAGACAAGCGCTCTGATAGCTTAGCATCTTCCACATCCAGGACAGGATTGGAAAGTCCCAGCATCTGAGAAGAGTCCTGGGTGTGAACTCAGCCAGGGAGGCTGGCAGGACAGGAGCCAAGCTCCCACTCAATCCTCCTGGGGTGGAGGAGCGGGAGGGGAAGAGTCGGTGGTGGGCCTTCCCTGAAGGCAGGCGCTTGCGCAGTGGGCTGGAGGCCGGGAGCGAGCTGAGCTCAGAGCGAGCAAACGCATCCCTTCCAGGGCTCGGAGTAACGGGAGCATTTGTGCACACGTGGGTGCACCAGCCTCTGTTGGGACTGGGAGGCAGGCAGGGGCCATGGGGAATGTGCTCCTTTACACAGGCGAGGAAATGGTGATGCGAGGACTTAGATTGCTCCAGAACAGGGTTACAGACGCACTGGGAAAAAGAGTCTTCCCGGAGCAGTGGCTCAGCTTTTGCAGCACTTGCCTGGCATGTGCAAGGACCCAGGTTCAAACCCCAGAACCACGTACACAATGAAGTGTTGGGGCAACAAAAGCCACATGAAAAACTAAATAAAAACTGATTCTCCCTCTCTCTTTCACTGTCCCTCTGCCTCTTAAAAAAAAAAAAAGTCTTCCTCCAGCATAAATGAACCAGGCTTTAGCTGCGGGACTTCTCAGGGCCTTTAGCATGCAGAATGGTATCTTGACTTTCTAGGAGGGCTTGGGATGATCTGACCAGAGCACCCTGTGTGGCACCAGGTCCTATGAAGAGCCCCGAGAGACTGTCTCATAGGGAACAAAACAGGAAACATCAGAAGAGACCCTTCGAAGCCTGTGTCTCCTGGCATCCGGGTGTGTTCCTGGGAGGGGCAGTGCCAAGGCTGGCTGTGTGCTCATGGTCAGCCTGAATTATCTGCAAGGTGACAAGGGAGGCTGGTGGGGAGGACAGACAGCAAGCTGGAGGAGGAAGGGGCTGCGGTGACAAGCCAGCCTTCCATAGGGGGGTGAATCGTCTCTTATTTGTTTCTTTTTATTGATCAATTGATTTTCAAACAGTCTAACAGGAAGCTTTAAACATGGGTGGGATAGAGGGTCACATAAGGGACCCCTGGGTCCCCATACACTTCACTTGCTATCAACTGGAGGCCAATCTCATCCTGCCCATAACCACTAGCTCCCTCAGGGGGTTAATTTGGAAGCAGGTCCCCAGTGGGGTCTTCAGATGGTGACACAGGAGGGATCCACTGGTTTGGGGGTGAAGGGACACTCATTGTGCCACAGGTAGAGTGGAGACAGGAGGAGAAGGAGAGAGCAACTAGAGGCCCAGGTAGGACTGCCCCAAGGAAAACCAACTACGGGGCAAGGAGCCTTCCAGGGAAGGAAATTGACCCTGGGTTGCATTCTTTCTCTGGGCTAGACACTGCACACAGGCCCACAGAAATGAGGCAGTTAAGGGGGCTCTAGGTGACAGAGAGTGCCTGCTGCCTGCTGGTGCTGGTCCACAGGCTGGCTTCTGGAGATGGGAGGCTGGGCTGTGACTTGCTCTTTCTCCTTCAGAATAATCACATATATTTATAAAGACTTTTTACAGGGCTGGAGCGGTGGCTCAGCGGTTTCGGCGCTTGCCTGGCAAGCACAAGGTCCTGGGTTCAAACCCCAGCACCACGTATACAACTAAGTGTTGGAGCAACTAAGGCCATGTGAAAACTAAATAAAGTTGTTTCTCTCTTTCTCTGTCTCTCCCACTGTCCCTCTCTCTTTAAAAGAAAAAAAAAAGACTTTTTACTCATTTACTTTTTATTTTTTTGGTACTGGGGATTGAACCCAGAGGCACTTAACCATTGAGCCACATCCCCAGCCCTTTTTATTTGGAGACAGGGTCTCATTAAATTGCTTAGGGTTTCGCTAAGTTACTGAGGCTGGCTTTGAACTTGCAATCCCCCTGCCTCTACCTCCTGAGTCACAAGGATTACAGGTGTGCATCACCATGCCCAGCCCCTTTTTTAAAAATTTTGAGACATAATCTCTTTAAGTTGCTTATGGCTTCGCTAAATTGTTGAGGCTGGCCTTGAACTTGCCATCCTCCTGCCTCAGCCTCCTGAGTTGCTGGGAACACAGGCGTGCACCACCATTTTATAAACACATTTTCATGCAAAATTATCTTGTGCTTCCTATAAGACTGTCTGGAAGCAGGGTCTGGAGTGGTGGCTCAGTGGTTATGGTGCTTGTGCGGCATGCGCAAGGACGTGGGTTGGAACCCCAGGACACGTACACAATGAAGTGTTGGAGCAACAAACGCCACATAAAAACCTAAATAAAATTGATTCATTCTCTCTCTCTCACTGTCTCTCTCTTATTAAAAAAAAAAAAAAAGACTGGAAGCAGAGTCCTACTAGGCATTGGCCTCAGGTCTGGGCCAGAGCACTGGCTTGGACACTGGGTGTCCTGGCCTCCAGCCCTGCCCTGCCACCAACTCCACTGGAGCCCACCCTCAGGGCCCCTGACTCCTCCACTTTCTGATTTCATTAAGACTCATTGTTGGGGCTGGAGCAATGGCTCAGCGGTTATGGC
>PVKS010015846.1:0-45148 GCA_004027875.1 Aplodontia rufa
GCTGAACCAGTTTGCAGTCCCACCAGCAGTGTGACAATGTTCCTCTTTTCCCACATCCTCTCCAGCATCTGTTATTGTTCAAATTTTTCATTTTTGCCACTCTAACAGGAGTGAGGTGGTATCTCATTGAAGTTTTGATTTGCATTTCCCTTATAGTTAATGATGTAGAGCATCTTCTCATATATTTGTGGGCTTTCTGGTCTTCCTCTGGTGAGAAGTTTCTTTTAAGATCCGTAGCCCATTTATTGATTGTTTTTGATTTTGGTGTTTAGTTTCTTTAGTTCTTTATATATTCTGGATATTAGCCCTCTGTCCGAGGTGTAGCAGGCACAGGTTTTCTCCCATTCTGTAGGTTCTCTCTTGATGTTCTTGATTAGATCTTTATCTGTGCAAAAACTTTTTAGTTTAATCGCATCCCATTCATTTATTCTTGACTTTACTGCTTGAGCCATGGGAGTTTTGTTAAGGAAGTAGCTGCAGACTCCTATATCCTGTAGTGTTGGCCCTACTTCTTTTTCTAGTAGGTTTAAAGTTGTTGGCTTAATATCCAGGTCTTTGATCCATTTTGATTTAATTTTTATGCAGGGCAAAAGATAAGGATCCAGTTTCAGTTTTCTATACATGGCTGTCCAATTTGACCAATACCATTTGTTGAACAGAGATGTGATTCTATATTTAGAAGATTCAAAGTAATGCACCAAAAGACTTCTAGAGCTAATAAATAAATTCATCAAGGTAGCATGTTGCAAAAACACCATAAAAAGTCAATAACTTTCTTATATACCAAAAATTAGTTTGTTGATAAAGAACTCATGAAATAAAGACTCATGTGTGAGACAATGGAAGAAGCCTTAGAGGAGAAATGAATGGGCCATGAGATCCTGAACCCAATCAGTGAATTATTCTTCTGATAGGAAATAACTGAGTGTAACTGAAGGCAGGTAGGGTGCAACTGGAGGAGGTGGGTCATTGGGGGCATGTCTTTCGGGTATATATTTTATATCTGGAGAGTGGAGTCCTCTCTGTTTCCTGGTATGATGCTTTGAACCACTTTCCTCTGCCAATCTCTTCCATCCTGATGTTCAGCCTCACTCACCTCAAGCCCCAAGGAATGGAGCCTGCCTTCTGTTGATTGAGACCTCTGAAACCATGTGCCCCCAAATAAACTTCTCCTCTTCTAAAACTGCTCTTGTCAGGTCTTTTAGTCACAGCAGCAAAAAAGTTGACTAAAACATCAGCCATCTATGCACTGAGTTCTCTGAAACCATGACCAGGTATTTTGTCCACAGTGACATAAAAAGCTAACTAAAACAGAAATTGGTACCAAAAAGTGGGCTCCTTGCTGTGACTAACATGACTGTCTGGTTCAGAAGGCTTTGGAGCTTGTTGATGGGAAGAATTTTGAAAGGTTTAGTGAAGCAAGTTGGAAAAGCTACAGAATGTTATAAATAGAGCTTAATGGGCAACTCTGATGGGAGCTCAGGAGAACACATAGGAATGTGGTCTATGCTCATGAGATTTCAAGAGGAATTGAGGACTCTGTTGGGAATTATACTAGAGGCCACTCAGGTAATATTCTGGCAAAGAAATTGGCTATATTTTGCTCATATCTTGAGACTTTGTTAAGAGGTTGAATGCAAAGGTGATAAACTAATCTGGCAGAGGAAATTTCAAGGCAGCGCAGTATTCAGGTAGTGTCATGAATATTGCTGATAGCTTACTGTGAAAATTGGGAGCAGCAAACAGAGCTAAAGGATTTTAAAAACTTGTAGTTTGACCAGAAAACTGACTGTAGCTCTAGGGCCGAGAAGGGGATACCAGTTGAAGAGATTACAGCCTCTGAAAAGATGCTAATTACTTTGCACAGACAATAGGAAAGATGCCTTGAAAGCTTCTCAGAAACGTGCAAGACTAAAGACCTTGCAGGCTAAAGGTTCTGGAAGGGGAAATTGCTTTGAGAAGGGATCACAGGGGTGCCGTACTCACATAGGAGTGGCAAGAAGGTTGCTTCACTTGAGCAACACAGACACTCAGAGGCTGCTATCGACATGATTCCTGGATGCCCACATATTCAACAAGCAGACAGTAGACCTGGGCATCATCCACATGGTGTCCATTCTGCAGGAATACAGGATGCTGGACGTAGGGGTCACACAGGCTTCCACTGAGATTTCAAAGGAGGCCAAGCAAAGCATAGTCAGTCAGAGTCCCTGCAGGAATCCTCTGAGAGGGTGGTGCCTGAACCTATGAAGTGAAGCAGAACCTGGAATGGAGAACCTAAAAATGAAGAGATGCCAGTATAACTGTCTACCAAGAAAAAGTGCTGGCTGTGGAGAAAGCCAGGCTAAAAGAGTCCATGTGTACTACAACCAACAAGAGCAAAGATGCAGGGATGCCTACACCCTTTGGAGAGCAAATCATGCAGCCACATGTCCCAGATGCTGTACAGACATAAGGGACCTGTTTCCCCAGCTAGGGTTTGGTTTTGCTTTTCCCCCATCAATTCTTCCTATGCCCCTACTCCTTCATTTTGGAATGGGAATGTTTTCTTGGTGCTATTGTATGTTGGATATGCATAGCATGTTTTTGGATTTTACAGGGGATCACTCAGAGGAGGCTTTGGATGTGGACTTTTGAGCAATGCTGAAACTATTACAATTATGGGACTTTTGGAGAGAAACTAAGTGCATTTTGCACTGTGAGATGGACATGTGCTTTTGAGGACCAAGAGCAGAGTGCTATGGTTTGGATATCAGATGTCCTCTCAAAAGTTCTTAATAAGACAGGAATACTCAAAGGTGAAACAATTAGATTATGAGAGATTATCATATAATTGCTTCATTCTAGTTCAAATGGGTTAAGTGGGTGGTACAAATAGGCAAATGGGGTGTGGTTGGAGAAGGTGGGGGTCACTAAGTGTGTGTCCTAGAAAGGTTCATCTTCTCTGTGGTCCCTCCCCCACCTGATTCCTGGCCCTGCATGAGCAGAGCAGCAGGGCAGCTTTCCTCCTCAGTCTTTCTCTTTTTTTATTTTATTTTTTTTTGAGACAGAGTCTTGCTAAATTTCAGAACCTGGCTTTGAACTTTTGAATTTGGGGTCCTCCTACCTGAGCCTTGCAAGTAACTGGGATTGCAGGAGAGCACCACCACACCCAGCAATGTTTCCTCCTTTAAATGATTGTTGTTAGCAGTAGATAAGCACATGTCCCAGTGGAGATGCTCAATTATAATATTTCCCATCCCTTTTCTCTTACTACCCATCTGTTAACTGAACTTCAATGGGAAGGATTCTCTCCATTGGATCTGAAATATTCTGAATCTTTTTCTCCTAGTGACAATGATAAGTCTAGTATAAGAAAATGCCTTGCAGAGGATGAGTTATCTCATGAGGACAAGGCTATCAAACTCTATTTGCAACCGAGGAAAACATGCCAACAGTGATGTACATTGCTTGGGATAACTGTAACATTAATTCAGTTAATTCAGTCCAGGAGCCAATTAACTCTGGACACTTCCCCAAACCAACCCCTTATTTTCTTGTTTGTGCAGCATTCATGTTCTGGAATGGGGTGCCAAGACCTGACCTGAATCATATTTAGATCTAGCCCATGTTATAGACACACATTTACTGCAAATAATTCTCTCATTAGTCTGACTCCTCATGACAAACCTTATGGCAACACAGGGCCACAAACTAACACCCCTTGAGATGATATATTTCAGAATGCAGAATTTTTCTGATTTTATACTGATAATACTTCCCGTTGACTTCATATGAAGTAATGCCCCTATAAGTGTAGGAAGCATGCATACTTAAACATATTAAAATATTTCTGCAGCAAAGCATATCAACATTCACTTCTACAGTTTGGATCTGGAACTTCCAAGGGCCCATAGGTTAAAGACTTGGTTTTCAGCTTAGCACCATTGGAAGGTGGTAGAACCTTTAAGAGATGGGGCCTAGTATGAGGTCTTAAGTCACTGGGAATGTGCCCTTAAAGGGGATCATTGAATGCAATCTCTTCCTCTTCATCTGTTTTCTTTCTCCCTGCCATAATGTGCTGCTTCACTAAAGGCCCCAAAACAATAAGATCTCAAAAGCCAATGGACCAAACTCTTGGAAACTGTCAGGCAAAATAAACCTTTACTCTTTTCAAGTTGATTATTCCAGGTATTTTGTTTCAGTAACAGAAAATTGACTGCTGCATTCTCATTAATGGGCTAAATGAGGACCAAAAATGCTTCATATTCGGTTCATGTTTTGCCATAAAATAAGTTCAGATCACATCAAGTACCACAGCTAAATGAGAAGAAAAAAACAAAGCTGTCAGAATTTTTTACTTTCACAATTATGGTAAGCTATTGAAGACTTATAATATATCTTCCCATAGGGAGTTTTATATTCTGTTAGATTTGTATATCCCCTAGGGTAAGACACAACACAGCATTTAAGACAACTTGCTCAATTATGAAAAGGCATAAATTATTTTGAATTATGATATTATACTTTTTGCTTGTGAATGATACCTTTTTAGATTATTGTGATGATTTTAAGTTATGGATGGGAAAACCTATCAAACAGAATAAAATTTATTTTGCCAACTTATTTAATTAAAGGATTTTTTTGTTTGCTTTTTAAAACAGAGAGGAACAATTTTTTTTATTTATTTTCATCTGCCCCTTGTTTCTCTGACTTAGTTGTGTATGTGGTGCTGGGGTTCAAACCCAGATCCTCACATGTCAGGCAAATGCTCCAACTTCTGAGCCACCATTCCAGCCGTTCATCAAGGTTTGATTGATACGATGTTTGAGGGAAAATGTTTATAAATTAGAAAGAAAATAAGACATAAATATGTATTGAAATTTTATCTTTTAAAAACTGTGAGAATTGATCCTTGAGCTCAACTCGCCCAGATTCACTCCCCTGCTTTACATGCCACAAAGCAGTGAAAACTTTTTAGGACCTGTCAGGGTCCTGCTGTATGCTGATACCTTGCTGAAATAGAGCAGCCAAACAAGGAAATGTAAAGCTCTCACGTGGCTGAAATGCAAAGAAACTTGTCAGATTTCTTGAGTATTATAAAAAATGCTGTTGCCTGATTATATTTTGGACTTTCCCAAATATACCTATGCCCAGAATGTCCTTGAATGTGATATTTTGTAGAGAACCCATAGATTTTTACTCACTCAATCAATCATTATTTATTGAGGTGCTTATTATGTGTCAGAAAGAGTACTAGGCCCTTGAGATAGAATGGTGACTAAGAAGCCTTTGTTCTGTTTACAATGCAGTGGAAAGACATAAACAGTAACTAAGGAAAAGAATTTAAGTTAGACCCACGAAAATAATAGACATATTTGATCCCATGATCACCACATTTTCTTAACTTGCTCTGCATGCCTTGAGATAATTTGGAATTTCTAACTTTGGATGAGTAAAAGCAGAATGTAGTTAATAACAGTAACTACCATTTATAAACCTTCTGTACCTGGCCCTTTGCTAAGCCCAGTTACATAATTATCTCATTTTAGCCTCACAACAACTCTAGTAGGAGGTACAATTATTGTTTCTGTGTTACAAATAAGAAAACCAAAGATTAGAGGAAACAAAGAACCTCTTCAGGCTCACACAACTAAGTACAGATCCAAAATCCTTTAACTATTTTCCCAAATCCAAAAATTCTAGGAAAATCAAATATGTTTTTCATAAAGAGTCAACATCAAATCCTTTCCCGTCTTTATATTTCTTACTTAGGGAGAAAATTCCTATGTTCACACATTTCTCTAGACATAGTGAGATGCTTGATTAAAGAATACTGGGAATACTGGGGATATTATATAGTGTATAATGATACTCTATATTACCTTTTCCAAATAAGAATAAGTCTAATTTATGCACATCTCTATCTTATTTATCTCCAGGCTATTCTTACCAGATGAGTCCTCATAAGCCTTTTAAAACCTAAGATACTTAGGTAGGGTGGCCACATAATTTATTATCTAAATATTTCAGAAGAAAAGAGAGCATTACAAAGAATTACTCAGGAACAGCAGGTATAAATTCTCATCCCAGGCAAAAGAGGATACACAGCCTGCCTCATTCCAGTGATTACATGGCTATGGGAGAGCGAATGTGCGGTAATTGTGATCAAGTCTTTCCATCTCATCTGGACTACATTTCCTTCCTCAAGGATGGTGAGGACCTCCACTACAGTCCTTGAGATGTTTTAGAAAGTATTTTCTGTTGGTTTGTTTCTGTTTTATGAACCCAAAGACTTGCATAAATTAGGCAAGCAATCTACCACTGAGCTACATACACACTGAATCCTGTTTTGTTTTTTAATTTTTTTTGAGAAGGGGTCTTACCCAGTTCCCCATGCTGGCCTCAACCTTGAGATTCTCCTGCATCAGCTTCCTGAATAGCTAGGAGTGTAGGTATGTGCCAGTGCACCTGGCTTAGAAAGGTTTTAAGTAGGGGAATGGCTCTTAGTTTTGAGAAAGCTCCCTCTGGCCCTGTGTGGATGAGCCATGCGTCAGAAAGTAAATATGTTATCTTAACACTGTACATTAGGCAAAACATTATAAAGACTCAAAATGCAATATTAGTGTGGATAGAATTATGGCTTAAACTCAAAGTAATGAACTGATAGAGGACTTTAGAGGATAATCAATTGGATATGAAAGTAAGAAAAGGTCAGAGTCTGGGATACTTGTGAGATGATTTTCTGAGATAAAGAACCTAAGTAACAGTAGGCACTTTGGGGAAAATTCACTTGGCTTTCAGTTTTAGGGTTTTTTGGATACTTCAAACTATATTAACAAAAAATTTTAGATGCATTTAGATAATGTATCTTTTTAATGGAAATTTTTTCTTTCTTCCACCCCACTCTTTGCCTCCAGTGGCCCAACACCTTTAAACATAGGAGATACTAAATTGAGGTTTTGTCTGCTGCCTGTAAACATTCTTGCGCTTTTGGCCTCTGATCTGCAGTATTAAGACCTAGTCTAGGTTATTCAGCTATTAACCTTGGTAGGTTGATAGTAAACTTAAGAAGGTTAGCAGAATATGCCATCTTAAAATATGCCACTTTGGTATGAGGATTATTTTGACCTGGAGGCAACTGAGAAGAAAATATGAAAAAAGGTCTCAGCTCTCTGATATTTGCCTAAAAGCAAGATGTAATTCAATGAGGGGCTCTTCCTCCCTTCTCTACCAGGAAGGACAAAGCTGATTTATTTCAAGATTAGCAAACATCCACTGAGTACCTATTATGGATGAGGCACTGGGCAAGACATCCCCCAACACATGATAAGATGTACAAAGTACCCAGCCACACTGCACAATGCATAGAATGAGCACAGGGATGAGTAAATATGTCATTGCGCCACTTGGAGGTAATGAGACCATATTCAGTGTCAAATAATGATGTCAAAACTATTATATCCAAATAACCATAATGATATCATTTTATGTTATTCTATTTTAAAAATATTCTAATATTCAAGTACTCTAGTCCCTTTTATATACTAGAACTGCATAAGCTGTGATAAGTTGTCATTGGATCAGTATCATATAATTAGCATTAGGAAGAGGGCTTCTTAGCCTCACTTTGCCTTAATAGGAAGATAAGGAGCCATTGAAGGATATGGAGATCAAAAGGCAGCCCAATCTTTTACAAGACGTCCTACTTTATTGCCCCAGCCTTCTTTGAATAAGCTCCCTTTATCAAGTGCTTAGTCATTTGTTTTAATGATTGTGATCCATCTTTTTTTTTTTTTTGGCAATAACATCTCAGGAGTTTTCTTTTTTGTTTTGTTTTTGTTTTGTTTTGTTTTAAAAGATAGGACAGTGAGACAGAAAAAAAGAGAAAATCAATTTTATTTAGTTTTTCATGTGGCCTTCATCACTCTTGACACCCCGCAGTGTACGTGGTACTGGGGCCCAAACCCATGTCATCACACATGCCAGGCAAGCACTGCAAGTGCTGAGTCACCTCTCCAGCCCTCAGTTCTTAATGATGCTTGAGTTTTGTGGTTCAGGCAGACATTTGACTGATATTTAGCAGGACTATGTATGTGTAAAAAAGGTCAAAATGCCCCTGGTGTGGTGGGTGACACCTGAAATCCCATCCACTCAGGAGGCTGAGGCAGGAGGATCATTAGTTCAAGCCCAAATTGGAACAGTTTAGCAAGACTATATATCAAAACAAAAAGTCAAAGGGCCAGAAAAGTAGCCCAGTAGGTAGAACACTCCTGTGTTCACTCAGAAGAAATAAAGGCCAAAATACCCATACATGAACTGGTAGAAAGGAACATATATAAATCTATTGGAAAAGTGGGAATAGGTAGTGATAGCAATTTTCCCTCTTCATATGTGGTTTACTAAAATATGCAAGTGAAGGTTGATTGGACTACCTTCTCTATAATGGTTTCATTTAAAGAGTGTCTTCAATCCATCTGATAGTGTGGAGTTGTCAATGTGGATTGATAGCACAAAACAGGAAATAGAGGGAAAGCATGGAGTTTTAAATTTTATAAATTTCATCCTAAATGAAACAAAAGTTTCACTTTTGGTATCACAAATATTTAATGAGTGTCTCTTATGGACCAGGTCTTCAGCAAGGAAAGACCCACTCACTACATGACTGTATGAATAAAGTCCTCACCCACAGTGATCTTACTGTTGGATTGTTTGTTCCTTTTATAAATACCATAAGCTTCGAGAAATAGGGAAATGTGACTTGGAGGGTGTTACTCTAAGCTCTAGCTCTTTGAAGTTATTAATATATGTTTACGTTTTTAACACGTCTTTCCTGTAAATTCATCTTGCTTCCAACTGTTGCAATTTTCACAAGAACATGTTGACTCCAGCACACATGGGTTTAAACCCTTACTGTAGTACAGGATTTGGCAGTGTCCCAGAGGACCAGTACATTTCATGCAGAATCCTTATTTATAAACACTTTTATGAAGAGAAGGAGGGGGGCCTGTTCTTTGAAGGACCCTATTTTTTCAAACAACCCCAGGCTAAATATTTATGTAGAGAACACAATAGAATACATTCATGATGAGGCTGTATCCACACCAAAGCAAAATCCTCACTCTTAAATTCCCATCTCTGAGCCATATTAAAATACATCTAAAATGTGAGCACCTTGGACTAAACATTTATCATTAGGAACATACCATGCAAGGTAAGGATCACAGATCACAGTTAACCATTCAAAATAAGAGAGCCCCAGTCTCTAGCTGTGATGACAGAGCACAGTCATTTGCATTCACATTTAGTTTTTAAAAGATTTTCATCAGAGATTTCAAGATTATTGAGATGAATATCTTCTTTGAGTATGTTTTCTTAATTTATTTTTTATTGAGGAGTTGAGTTGTTATATAAACATAAATATTATAAAGTAATAATATGATTAGAATTTGATCTTAAACCAGTTACCTCCACATCACCCAAACCCCAGGCATTGGATTCTTCTATATTTTGCCCCTACAACAGATATAAATGCTATATATATGTGAATTTTTCATAATTAAATGGTTGTTTAAGAAGTATTATTTGGCTTCTGGGGAGGGATAAAGAGAATGCTGCATGTTTGATTGTCTCCCTAGATCCCTCCATATCTTCCCTCCTTTCTACCCTCCCATCACCCCGACTGTCCCCCTCCCCTCCCCTCCTACATATCTATGGTTCACCTAGATTATCTGTTGCTACCTCTTTGGTGGGTCTAATACATGAGTTTGACTACCTTCCACCCAATCCTGGGTTTTGCTCTAGCCTCCACAAATGAGGGAAAACATTCAACCCTTGAGTCTCTGGGTTTGGCTAACACCTCTCAGTATGATTTATTCCATTGCCACCCATTTACCTTCCAAGGCTGCAATATCATTGTTTCTAGTGGCTAAGTAGAACAGCAGAATTTTTGGATCAGTCATCCATTCAGGGGCATCTGGGTTGCTTCTATAATTTAGCTATAGTACATTGAGTTGCTATGAAATTTGATTGTGATGTGTCTCTGTAAGGTATTGATTCTAACTCCTTTGGGAAAATATGCAGAAAGAGGGACAGTTGGGTTCTATGATGGATTCACCCCTAGTTTTTTGAGGAGTCTCCACACTGCTCTCCAGAGCAGCTGTACCAGTCTGCAGTTCCCCAACAGCATGCTAGTGTTCCTATTTCCCACAACGCTTCCAGCATGTGTTAGTATTTATATTCTTCATCTTTATCAATCTGACTGGAATGAGGTGAAATCTTAATGTGGTTTTAATTTGCATTTCTCTTATTATGAGTGATTTAGAACACTTTCTCATGTATTTATTGCCTTGCTCAAGTTCCTCTGGTCAAAAGTTTCTGTTTATCTCTCTGGCCCATTTATTGATTGGATTGCTTGTGGTTTTGATATAAAGTTTTTTTAGTTCTTTGTAAATGGTGGATATTAGTCACCTGTTGGAGGAATCACAGGCCATAGTTATCTCCCATTCTGTAGGTTCTTTCTTCACAATTTTGAGCAATTCCTTAGCTGAACAAAAACTTTTTAATTTAATGGCAATCCACTCATTAATTCTTTTTTTTTAAAGAGAGAGGGACAGTGAGAGAGACAGAGAAAGAGAAACAACTTTATTGAGTTTTTCACATAGCCTTTGTTGCTCCAACACTTAGTTGTGTACATGGTGCTGGGGTTTGAACCCGGGTCCTCGTGCTTGCCAGGCAAGCACCGAAACCACTGAGCCACCGCTCAAGCCCCCGCTTATTAATTCTTGGCTTTAATTCTTTCACTTTAGGAATCTTGTTGAAGAAGTGATTGCCAACTACCATATGTTAGAGTGTTGATCCTAATTTTTCTTCTAGCAGTTGTATGGTGGCTTATTTAATTCCTAGTTCCTTGATCCATTTCAATTTGATATTTGTGAAAGATAAGAGATAAAGATCTAATTTCAACTTCTTGCAAATAGCTGTCCAATTTGTCCAGCACCATTTCTTGAATAGGCTATCATCTCTCCTCCATGTTATATTTTGACCCCCTTCATCAAAGATCTGATGTTTAAAGAATTATGGCTTGTCTCAGAGTCTTCTCTTCTATTTCATTGATCTTCATTCTCATTTTGATATCAATATCATGCTGTTTTTGTTTTTACAGCCCTATAGTGTAAGATCTGGTATGATGAAGACACCTGATGTTTTGGCTATGTTGGGTTTCTTGTTCCAAATAAATTTGAGAATTGCTTTTTCTATATCTGTAAAGAATGACATTGGTATTTGATGAGGATTGCATTGAATTTGTAATGCTTTTGGCAGAATGACCATTTTAATTGTTAATGCTGGTTTTCTGTTCATGAATACTGTAAGTTTGATCTTAACATGAAATGTTCTTATTTCCCCCATTGAATTTGAAGCTGAGTTTTGCTGAGTATAGTTTTCTCAACTACCATTGTGATCATTCAAACACTGAAAGATCTCCTTCCAGGATCTTTTTGCTGCTAGAGTATGAGCTGAAAAGTCAGAGATGAACCTTTTTGGTTTTCCTCTGAGTGTGATTTGGTGTTTCTCTCTTCCAACTTGTAATATTCTTTCTTTGATTTCCCTGTTATACATTTTGAATATGATGTGTCTGGGTGAGTTTCTCATTTGACTAGGCCTATTGGGTGTCCTATACACTTCCTGTACGAGTATTTCTGACTCTATTCTGATACAGGAAAAATTTTCTTTGACAATTTCATTGAGAATGTTCTTTATACCATTCATTTGCATTTTTATTTCTTCCTGTATCCCAATTACTCTTATATTGTTTCTTCTGATTTTGCCCAAGACATTTTGAAAATTCTGCTTATGTTCTGTGTTTTGTTTGTCATTTGTGCACACAAGCTTACTCAGCCATGGGCTCCTTAGTAGGGGAACTGTGGGTTTGAGAAAGATGCTTTTTCCTGGAACCTCATTTTGTGACACCTTTTGGATCTAGGCTCCAGAATTCAGATTTGGAGCCTGGTGGCATTACTGGGCATCCCTCTGGGTTGTTGAAGCTAAGTGGTAGGGGTGCCTCACTGAGATATGTGGCAGACCAGAATGGACCAATCTATGTGTTGCACTGAGACATGGGATCCTTGCTGGCAGGGATGGGCCAAAACATCTTGACCTGGTGGGTATGTGCAATGGCAGGGCAGGGTCCAGGTATGGGGTCCTCAGGGTGTCCTGTGTGACTGCCAGGGCTGGGACCAGAGTTATCCTCCCATGGAGTTGTGAGATGGGGTCTTCTGGGTGTCCTGTGTGCCTGCTGGGACTGGGGCCAGAGTCCTGGGCTTGCAGGGTGGTGGGGTGGGATCCAGGCATAGGATTCTTGGTGGTGTCCAGTGTGCCTGCTGGAGCTGGGGCTGGAGTCCTGTTTGAGCATGATTGATTTTAATGGTTAGTTTTCTGCTTAGCATGAATGAGGCCCTGGGTTCAATCCCAAGTACTAAAAAAAAAGGAGTCAGTTTTCAATGTAGTTTTGGACAAATGAACAGAAAAATTTCCCCTACAATTGTTTGCAAAAAGTCATTAAGAAACTTATGAAACTTTAATAAAACTGAAATTTCCCAAAGCTTTGATTTCCTGCACTTGTAAAATGAGTAGAATACTTCTGTGCATGAAAACACTCAGTTTGTAAACCTGGGACTCATCCACAGTGCATGGAAGATTATTCATAACAAAATACATCAGGCAAGCAGAATGAAAGCATGGAGCAGTCACCAGTCTTGTCTATTAGCAAGGTGTGCTGATTGGCCACAAAGGTTTTCACATATTTGGATCTTGTATCAAAACAGAAGTTGGAAGACCTTGGATCCAGAAGCCACATTATGAAACTGATAATTGCACTATGAGAGACTGGGAGTAGCTGTACATTCAATAAAAATATACAAATTACAGGACAGGTCACTTAACACATTCTATCTCTCTTTAGAGGAGAAAAAGTTTATTATGGGCTCATTGTTTCAGAGGTTTAGTTCATGGTCAGTTGATTCTATTCCTCTAGGACTGATATGAGACAGAACATCATGGCAGAAGCTTGTGGTGGAAGAAAGCTACCAGAAAGCAAAGAGAATTCTTAATCACCATCTTATTGCATTAACTATAAACTGGGGATACCCATGCCACATTTCTCATAGTGTTGATGGTAGAGAATAAGCATTATTCAAGTGGCAGCTTGTTATTCAGAAGTCACACTACAAAATAGCCTCTACTCAAGTATCTAACATCTGGTACTTTAACATTACTCCTTTAGTTTAGGGCATTGCTCCCCTTGGGAACAAAATGCAAAAGTGAAACTTTAGAAGAACTGTTATTTCAACTACCAATAGCTATCTTTTATTTTTTTTTAAGAGAGAAGGACAGTGAGAGAGACAGAGAGAATCAATCTTGATTTAGTTTTTCACATAGCTTTTGTTTCTCTGACAGTTGTGTACGTGGGTGCTGGGGTTTGAACCCGTGTAGTTGCCCATGCTGGGCAAGTGCCATAACCACTGAGCCACTGCTCCAGTCCCACCAATAGCTATCTTTAAGGTTTCAAAAGTCTTAGTCCTGATCCAATGAAAGTGAGATAATCAGAAGAAAATGTGTTTGGATGGGGAGATACCAAAAATTCAGAATGAGTGTGGCCCAAGTGAAAGCTAATCTGTTGAGTGAAATCTTCCCTATTCTCAGAAAGAGCAAAAAAGGCCCTCACTTGAAGGAGAGAAAAGCAGGCACCCAGAAAGAGATTTATCACAACCATCTCACTCAGTGTCCAATTTGCACAGTGTTGACTTTGAGACCAGATTCATGATAAATGCACATGGACTTAATAAAAATAAGAAAGTGATTTTAAATAGAAATATATGCCATTTTCTTCCCTCATTCAATCTCTCCCTCCCTCTTCTTTCATCTTTTCTTCCTTCTTTTTTGCCTTTGGTAGGGTTCAGGATATGCCACTCCAAAACATGACTGTAGAAGACTAAAATATGCCACCCCATGTTTGCCTCTTTTAAGCAAGGATTATTTTGAGTTGGTTTTTTAAATTAATTTTTATTTTTATTACACAAGTTTACGGACTACAAAGTAATAATCCATTGTAAGTGTATAGCATGTAATGATCAAATTATGGTAGCTAACATTTCTGTCTCCTTAAACATTTTGATTTCAGAGAGTTTTGGTGTGCTTTGTTTTGTTTTGGTTCATTTTGCAGTACTGGGGATAGAATCCAGGGATACTCCACTCCATTTTATATTTTATTTTGAGACACAGTCTCACTAAGTTTCCCAGACTGGCTTTGAACTTGCAATCCTCTTGCCTCAGCCTCCTGAATCACTGTGATTACAAGCATGCACCAGCTTGCCCAGAGTTAAACATTTTTAAAAAATTTTATTAATGCATAATAATTGTACATGTTAATGGGGCATAGAGGAAGAGTTCAATATATGGATATAATATGTATTGACCAATTCAAAGTAATTAATATTTCTATTTTCTGCTTATTTTAAGAAACTGCAGATGTATGGAAAGCTCTGAGAAGTTACCCCTTTGTGAAATAAACATGTATGCTATTTAAGTCAATTTTAGTAGAAGAAGCTTCTAAGGTCATGGAAGTCAGGAAGGAAAGACAGAGAGGGGAAGGGGACATGGCCCCAATACCACCTCAAGGGCACTGACTTCTTTCCACTAGGTTCCACCTCCTAAAGCCTCCACCACCTCCCAATGGTACCATCAACTAGTGATCACATTATTTTTCTTCTCCTATACCTTCTTTCCTTTCTTTTTCCTTCCTTTTTTCTCTATATATTCATTAGAGTTTGAGCTTCTACTTGCTTGTGACCTAAAGCAGTTTATATGAAACACATCCTTGAGCATGTGGTACAGTTGAAGTGGACCAGTCCCCTGCTATCTTCTTATGTATCTGAGACATCCTCATAGTTACCAAGAATTGAGAGCCTAGATTTTTATGAGAGGCAGAGGTGACAGAAACTTTGAATCCTACTAGGTTCCTTATTTAAGTCTTGAAATCATACATGTGATGAAAATTAGAGTTCTTGTTGTTAAGTTCAGTTTTTCATAATTGAGGTGCTCAAACTAAATAAGTCTGATTATGTGTCTGAATTCCTCCAGAGCCACACTCACCTCTCCAATAGCCATAAGTAACTATATACATACACACAGATGCATACAAAGACAGGCTCCTCCAGGCTTTGATGACTGCTCCAGGATATAAGAGTGGCCCTGCTCACTTCAGATTAGTCTTCATGAGTTTGACATATATTACCTCTTATATGCTCATGTCAACAGTGTGAAACAAGGTAATCACCCTTATTTTATGGATAGGAAAAACTGAGGTTTAAGGTCAAAATGACACAACTAGAAAACACTGGTCCCAATAATGGAACCAGGTTTATAGGACTTCCAACCTACTCTCTCCATATTGCCTACCATGCATAGCAAGCTATTGTTTGATAAGGAATGCCCTCAATTTTGACAAAGAAGGCGTGAGGATAATTATTATGTAATATCATTCCCAACTGGCTACATCTGGTTCAATAGATTAATCAAGCCAAAAGAAAAGAAAAGGTTTTATAGAAACCAAAAGAATTAAGATTCTATTCAAATATGTCATGAAAATGACTCATCACACAATATTCGCATAATGAGTTCTCTGACTCTATTGAGTCTAGTTTCCATTTGCTGAGGTTACACTTCATTACATAGAATTTCTTGAAAATAAAACCATCAAACATCAAAGCAGAGCTTGTTTTCTGACCTATTTTGATGATCATTGGAAACAATGAGGATTCTGTGCATCTCCCGGCTCCTTCCTGCTCTTTCTTTGTGATCACTCCCATCTTTTTTAATTCATTACACCCCAAGGCAATTACTGCATTTTGTGAAATGCACAGCTTTAAAAGGAATTTCCATACAGTTACAGAAACTGAATGCCATGTTTCTGAGCAAAGCACCCTTCCTTAGGGCATTGTGGATTAGTCTTTCCATGCTAACGGGTATGGATAGAGACAATTTCTTTACCAGTCCCACAGTACACTGAAAATGCTCTGAACATAATTGTTCTTTTTAAATCAGTCCTTTGGCAATTGCCAATGACATGTTCTGTTTCTTGCCCCCTACACTCGGTTGTTGCTCACTTAGCTCCTTCAGCTGAGGATGATTGAATCTTTGTGGAGACAAATTACAGTAGACCAATCTGAAAGCTTTCTGTGATTGTGACGTGATTCGTCTGACGAGGACGGAGGTGAGCTTTGGCCTAAAGCCTTGGATTTTCAGGTCACTTGGGTCAATTGCCACTTGCCTAAGACCTGTGCCAACCATAAACAGTTACCCAGATTCTTCCCAAACAACACTGTACCTCGGCATACATGGCCCAGAGTTTCATGGATTTTGTTGGAATGGTGAAAATTAAGGGTATTTAATTCTTAGTCTTGTTTTATTTAACTGAATTAATATTTCCAAGAACTTGATGAAAATAGAATTTCTGTGACTTTCTTTGTACCAAATTCTTAATAGGCTGAAGATCCAAAGATGTGTGGCACTGACTGCAATATTAATTAGACCTGTAATAAGTACTTCATGTAAATGAGGATGAAAGGGCTCTTTAGCAGCATTTCATTGGTTTTCTAGAGAGAAGTAATAAGGAGAGGGTGAGGGAAGTACTGGATAACAATCATCCAGAGGATTCTAACATCAAATTAAGCATTTTACGTGTAGATATATTGAAGTCATATTCACAATCAAGAGCCTAAATATTTCCCACAGCCTGAAAATAAACAAGTCACTGACTCTACCTTCACCTTCTCATCTGTAAAATAAGGCTCACCTTACCTTCTTCAGGGAGCTGTTGTGGTTATTCAAGGTCGAGTATGTGAAAGTGCTCTGTAAACTGGATGATCGCCACAGCAGGAGTGCCACTCTGTCAGGACAGAACAGAATGCTGCCCTGTTCTTCCTTCCTGGCCAATCAATTAGAGAAAACTATGCTTTCCTTCCTCTCTCCTCAAAGCCCACCCTGTGGGTATGTGCTTTGACCATGTCCACAGTCAAGTGCCAAATATTAACAGTAATAAGGACATTTGGAACAGCAGTTGACATTGAAGGTATACTAAAGTACACCGCATACACATGTCATTTCATGTAAGCAGTGAAAGAGCTCCCTTTGCTCAGTGTCCCACATCGTCAAGTGTCCTTCTTCTTTGAAATGCCACGGCTACAGAGCTGGTGTCTTCTAGGGAAACTGAGGCCACAAGAACACCCCACTCCAAGCCAATACTTGCAATCAAGTTAGAAAGATTTCAGACATGTTGCTCAAAGTAACAGGAGTGAGTTTATTGAATGGATAGGTAAAGGGAAAGGGGATAGGGACACTCTCAAGGCAAAGTGGGTTCTCTCACAGAGGAAAGGACAATGTGCCTCTCCTGCACTACAGTTTTATTGGGAATCCCAGAGAAGTTTGAAGAGAGTCCTGCTCAGGTCTACCTCTTGACTTTTGACTGACAACAGAATGACATCAGACTGTCTTGACAACTCTAGGTCACCTTAGCCCATGCTGACAACTCTAGGTCACCTTAGCCCATTCTTAAGCATACATTTTTACAGATTTTTCTGGTTTAACAGAATTATCCTTATCTCCCTGAGTTTCAGGGTCCTATCTCAAAAGTCTTCCCTTTCAGAATAATTTGGGTTTCTCTTAGGAATATTATTCCAGGCCTGCATTTCTCCGACAGCTAACAGGTAATTTACTGAGAAATGTGACATAATCTCTTCACTTAGGCCAGGCAGGGCTGTAGGCAAATTGCTTTTTGGAAAACAAAGCACATGGGTCAGCTCAGTGAACCCATTTTATAGAATTATTCTCTTAACCTCATGTCCCCAACATTCTCATCTGTCTGTCCCCTAACACCACCATTCAACATTTTATTCCCACCATTCATCAAAATCACTATAGCCCAGTTCACCAACTATATCTAAGATGCCAAATCTAATTGAACCATTCCCAGTTTCACAAAGTTGACCACTCCTTCTTTCTTGAACTAGTCCTTTCACTTGCCTTCTTGAACACAACTTCTTTTCTCTTATCTTAGCCTGCTCCATTTCCATGTCCTTTGCTGGCTCCTCTTAATTACCCTGAACTCTAAATTAGAATGTTCTTTAATAGGCCCAGTATTCAAACCTTGTCTCTCCTCCAGCCTCACAACCCCCTAGGTGATTCCTCCCCTTAGTAAATGTAAATACTTTTCAAATGCAATTGCTCCGGTTTCTGTGCATCCCTTAAACACTAGCCTGCTGCTGTGGTCAGATATGTTGCTATAGTAACAGAAAACAGACTAGTATGATACTCAGGTATTCAACCCACATTAATTTGCTGGAACCGCCATAATAAAATAACACAAACTGGATAGCTGCAACAACAGAAATGTATTTTCCACAGTTCTTCAGGCTAGAAGTCTGAGATCAATGTGTTGGTAGAGTTGTTTTCTTCTGAGGCCTCCTGCATTGGCTTATATCTGGCTGTCTTCTCCCTGTCTCCACATGGTCTTCCCTCCATAAGTGTCTGTGTCTTCATGTCCTTCTCTTATAAATCACTAGTCATATTGAATAAAGGCTCACCATACAACTTTATTTTACCTTGATCACTTTTTTAAAAATTTTATTGAAGAGTTGTGTTGTTACATAATCATAAATGCATATGCAGTAACAATATGATATGCCTCGATCCTAATCCAGAATCACCCCCATATCACCCACACCCCATTTTCTTGACCCTTCTATATGCTCCACATAACAGATATAAATGTGATTTAGATGTACGTATGTGTGTGTGTGTGTGTGTGTATGATTGTGCATTTTCAAGAATTCAAAGATTGCTTAAGTATTATTTGGCTTCTTAGGGGAGTAAAGAGTAAGCTGCATTATTGATTCTCCCCACCTACATCCCTCCCTATCATCCCTCCCTTTTCTCTCCCTCCCTCCTCCTCTCTCCCTCACCTACATATCTATGGTTCCCCTAAACTATGTGTTGCTCTGACTTTAGTGAATCTAGTACATGAGTTTGACCTTTCATCCCAGCCTGTGTTTTGTTCTAGCCTCCACAAATGAGGGAAAACATTTGACCCTGAGTCTCTGGATTTGGCTAATTTTGCTCAGCATAATTTCTTCCATTGCCATCCATTTACCTTCAAACACCACAATATCGTTATTTCTAATAGATGAGTAGAACTCCATTGTATATCTATACCACAGCTTTTGGATCCAGTCATCTAGTGACAGGCATCTGAGTTGATTCCATAATTTAGCTGTTGTAAATTGAGCTGCTATTTTTTAAAGGACCATTCTCTATATATAGAGTCACATTGAAAGGAGTTTAACATGTTGAATTGCTGGGGGAGATACACAATTCAGTCCATCACACAAGTAGATACTCAACTTCTCCACTTGACTGAATAATGGTAACCTCAAACTTAGGTTGACCAAAACTGATCTTTAGATCCCATTCCATCCTGTCTCTCCATGTGATATTTCCCCTCAGTATTCTCATCTTTTCATTCAGTCTCTATCCAACATCTCCTTTTGGTATAGCTCTCCCAATTGCTCTCTAGCCACATGTCATGCTATATACCTATCAGATTTTTGTCTCTCTCCCACTACAATCTACACAGAGCAGGGAGTTGTTTCTGTTCATCATTAATTTGGAATACTTGACAACTACAAAATGGTCACTCAGTAACTACTTGCTGAATATATAAGTATCATAATGACTCTATTAAGTAGGTGTGTTATTATCTCTATTTAATAGATGAGGAAATGAAACTCAGAAAAATAAGCAATTAGCTTTAGGTCATAGAACTGGATAGAAATGGAGCTATGATTTGAACCCAGGCAATTTTAATTCACACTGATAAGTAATAACATTCTAGAGTGGAAACTGCTACTTCTAAAAGAGAATAAAGAGTACTGGAGGGGCTGAAGTGGTGGCTCAGTGGTTACAGTGTTTGCCTCTCATACACAAGGACATGGGTTCTTACCCTAGCACCACATACACAACAAAGTGTCAGAGCAACGAAAGCCGCATGGAAAACTAAATATTGATTCTCTCTTTCTCTCTCTTTCTTTCACTGTCCCCCTCTCGCTCTCAAAAAAAGAAGTACTGGAGCCCTTTGGAGGGGCACCTAAGAGTTATAATAGAAGATAAACAGATCAAAAAAGGTAGAAGAAAGTCCCAAGCTGAGGAGAGGTGAGATCCTAAGCCAGGTTGTGCTCAGTAATTAGGCAAATGAATGAATGAATGCATATGCCACTATTGTATTATTTAATCCTAGAGAGTAAGAGCACACTATCATGGAAGAGGACTTTAGCATTCAGCACTCCATTTATTCATGGAATCATTAAATTTAAAGAGAAGAAGGAAGAATTGATTACAAAACAACCAACTACAGCTCCCAGGCCTATAATGAAGCTGTCAGAATTAACCATTCCACATCAAATATACTATGGTACCAGTGTTGGTCAACAAGGTCACAGCCATAATTAAGACTGATTTCTTAACTTCATTAGTGCCTTAGGAAGTAGTAAACTTAGCTGAAACTTCCAGCATGTTGCAGACCTCTAAGATTCTACGAGGAGGTTTATAACTCCCTAGTGGAGGCAATCAAAACCCAGGTCCTTTACAATTCACAGCTGAAAAGCAACAGAAATAATGATCTGCATGCATAGAGAAATGTTTTCCTAAAACCAAAATAAAGCCTGGGTTGCTTAAATCTGAATAGTTCTTATTTCACCCAGGACTGTATATCTTAGTATCCATCATGCTATTTTGACAATAAAAATCCATTTATTACATTAAGTGTAAGAATTGGTAAAATTCTGAAAGTTAGTGAAACTATGCATGGCTGGAAGAGTTGAAATATGTTCCCATCTGAAATAATGCTACCTAAACTTTGGCTCTCATTTAGGGCCACTGATTGCCCCTAGTATCATGTCTTATGGAGTTGACACATGTGGCATACACCATCCTATGTAGAATGGTGTAAAGCTGATTACAAACATTATGTTCCATACAAGCTGGGAAGTCTGTAAGAGTTATGTCCAAGTTTAGATGCATACTTTAGGGAAGGAAAGTGTGCCGCCACCTGGGCCAAATGAGGTCTCCTAAATCCACTGTAAAAAGGAAACAAAGAAAGAAAACATGCAATTGGAGAATGATCATTAGATTACCTTTGTATATTCCATATTTATCAATTTGAACCATTAACTGTGTGCTGTAGATACATGGATAGTTAAAAAAAATATGGCAATGGAAAATGTTTATCAAACTCCATTTAAAACCTTATGAGGTGGGTGGAGTGGTGGCTCAGTTGCTCAGTGATTAGAGTGCTTGCCTGGCATGCATGAGGACCCAAGTTCGAATCCCAGCACCATGTACACAACTGGGTGTTGGAGAAACCAGAATCAGATGAAAAATAAATAAAAGTTAATTCTCTCTTTCACTCTGTCTCTCCCTTACTCATTCTGTCTCTTAAAAAACAACAACAACCAAAAAAAAAAAAGCTTTATGAGGTTATTGACTGGAACTAAACTAAATCTATAGATGAATTTTGGAAGAACTATTATATTCAGGGTGTTAAATCCATCATTCATGATTGTGGGATTATGATACATTTCTCTCTTGCTTCCCTAGAAAATGGTTTCCCAACTTTGGCACTATTGATATTTGGTGCTGGATAATTCTTTATTGTCCTGTTCATTGTAAAATATTTAGCAGTGTTCCTGGTCCCCATCCATCTGATTGATACCAGTAGCACATTCTACCCAGATATGGCAAGCCAAAATGTTCCTAGACATTATCAAATGTCTTTTTCTTCTATTGAGAAACACCACTCTAAACAAACTTTTGCAGATATTGTTGACATTTCTTGCAGACTTGTTTTTACTACAATCATTTGTTAGTTAAAAGTGTGAATCAGTGAACCTGAACTTAATCCTATAGCAAAATTATTCAGCAACAGAAGATAAAAGCAAATAAAGTAGATCTATCACCTATGAACATAATAAATATTTCAAAACATATGTCTAATTGAAAAAGTCAATTGCATAAGACGAGTATCACACAACACCACTAACACACATGGTCAGAGCTTAAATCAATATTCTATATACTCAGAGTTTCAGTCCATTTTGTGCTGTTTCAACAGAATACCAGAGATTGGATACTTCATAAAAAATAATCTCTTACAGTTCTGGAGGTTATAAAAACCAAGATCAAGAGGCCAGATTCTGGCAAGAGTCTCCATGCTGCATAACCCCATCCCCTAGTGCTGAAAGCATCATATGGCAAAAGAGTGCAAGAGAGAGGGAAAGAGGGGAGATCTGGATTTCCTAGCCACCCCCTCCTGCAGTAACTACATCAATGCTGACATGAAGTCCCTTCATTGCCTCTTACAGGTCCTACTTCTCAACACTTTTACAGTGGAGGTTAAGTTTCCAGCACATGAACTTTGAGGCACACATTCAAACCCAAGCACTCAAACAATTCTTTAAATGTTGCAAAAATTGTGAAAACTGTAGGATGTTTGTACATACAAATTTCAGGATAGTTGAAGATGCAAAGAATGGAAATATGGTGATGTTTTATTTTTATTTACTTTATATATTTTATTTTGCAGTACTGGAGATTGAACCCAAGCACATTCTACAATGGAATTACATACTTCTCCCAATCCTTTTTTAATTTTTTATTTTGAAACAGGTTCTCACTAAGTTTCCCAAGCTGGTCTTGAGTTTATAGTCCTGCCTCAGCTTCCTGAGTAACTGGGATTACAGGCATACACCACCATGCCTGGATTTATCACAGCTAACTCAATATTATTTTTAAAAAATTCTGAAAATTTATGACAAGATGTATTTTAGGTCTGGATGTTGGATTTATGGGTATCTGTTATACTATTATCTATATATTTATGCATGTAAAGGATTTCATAATAAAAATATAAAATATATTTTAGAATAAATCCATGAGCTACCTACCTGTGAATGATTGGCTGAAATTGGAAAGTGTGATGGTAAGTTTTAGGTTTCAGTTTAAACAGGATCCTTTGAAAACTGGTAACATTATTTCTAGGTGTATTTGTGAAGGTGTTTCCAGAGGAGACTGATGTGTGAGTCTGCTGACTGAGTGAGGAAGACCTGCCCTCCATGTGGCTGGGCATCATCCAATTGCCAGGACCTGGGTAGAAAAAGAGGCACAGGAAAGGGAAATTCAGTCTCTCTTCCGGAACTGGGACCCCTTATACCCCTCCCCAGGTCATCAAGCCTTCAGCCTTGGACTGAGAGTTACACCATCATCTTCTCTGATTCCAATGCCTGTGGACTTGGGCTGAGCCCCACTACAAAATTCTCTGATTCCCCAGTTTGCAGACATTCTGCAGTGGGACTTCTAACCCTCTGCTATCACATGAGCCAATGCCCTCAATGAAGAAATCCCCACTCAAATATATATATATATATATATGTGTGTGTGTGTGTGTGTGTGTGTGTATATTCATATGTAGGATATATTATTTTATAATATTTGTGTATAAATATTATATATTACATATATGCATATATATTCTTTGTAAAGAACCCTGATGAAAACCTTGTTTGAAAACGTGGTTTTCAAATATTTCAGTAACTTTTAAAACTGTTTTTGAATTCCCCTCAACACCCATTTGTACATGAGAACTAAATATTTGTTTCAAGTCAGTATTTGTTGCAGTCAAAAATGCAAATACTACATTTGCTCAGAGTAAACGCTAGATCTGCCAGAACAGGCTTTAATTGTTCAAATGCAAAGCCTTCTTAATTTACCATAGTGACATTCAAAGATATCAGATTTAATAGAATGTTTAATATTTAACTTATGCTGAGTTGTGTGCTGGGTCCTTATTTTGGAAGGCTTGTGTTGGCACTGAAGAATACCTCTATTCCTGGGATTAAGAGAACAGTACACACTGGTTGACTTATAGTCAACTTTATAATTATTTTTTGCAAGTGCTATAGTTTTACAATGCCATACCCCAACTTTGACCACCAAACTGGACTCGCAGCTGCAATTCAAACGTGGTCCTTGTAATGAATATTTGTAGTTTTATTTCACCTCTGCATCCATCTTGAGTGTGGTTGACTATCTTAAGCTGGAATCAGGGCTGAGTCACCTTTGACAGCTTCTAGTTATCCCTCCTCCTACTTCCTCCACATGATGGATCCAGAATTTGTCCAATATTTATGCCTCCCAGTGAGGCACACAGACACAACCTTCCAGACTCACCCCCCTGCCCCCCACAGTCCATATGCCAGCCACAGTGACCACTCTTCACCTGTAGCATGGATCCGTAGGACCTACATCTCCTTTCTCTAGACCTGCCAATTACAAGTCCCTTTGGGAAACCTTGGTGGGCAACACCACGAACCCAGGCAGGGCCTTGGCCCATAGGTCCTCCTCTCTCTGGCTCTCCAGCTGGTTGTTCAGCATGGTGTCCTGCAACGTTCCTGTTGGCCTTTCTTGGTTCCTCTCTTTTCTCGTGGATCGGTAATAACACACTCCTTCTGTGACTTTGTGTATTTTGTACTCCTGCCTCCTCTGTGTCTCACCTGACCAACATACCTGAATCTAACTTCTTTCCTGGTCAGGGCTCACCTAGAAAGAGGCTATCTTGGTAGGAATAAAATAGACTCTTCACAGACAAGAGACACAAAGGTGGCAGAATAAACCAATTTTCTGTGAGAAAGACACCTGGCCATGAGTCCAAAACTTAGGCATCAGGCCATTCTCCAAAACAACCATGTACCCTGTGACATCCACAACCAAATCCCTTAGATCCCAGTCAGGGCAGGGCTAGCGTTTATGGCCACTCTCAGGAGAAACCTCAAGACCAACACAGAAAGAAAAAAGAAAAGAAAAGAAAGGGAAGACAAGGGGAGGGAGGAGGGAAAGAAAGGGAAAGACAGAGCAAATAAAGAAAAACTATAACAGTCCTTCATCTCTTCATAAGACCTATTTGTTGTTGTTCATTTTTTATCAAATGACTTTCTAAAGAAAATGTTTTAAAAGGAAGAGATGCATTGTATCGCACTGCGATTGACAATCCCTGAAAAGTCTGTAGCTATCTAAGTCAAAGGTCAGTTCAGATGGAAGTTTCAACTTACTTTTCAATTCTGCTCTTTTAAAAGGCCATGTGACTTAAAGTGATTCCTTTCATACAGCAAGAAAATGAAAGGTCCCCAATGATGAGAGTAGATGATAATAATCATAATTACGATAAAAGCACCATCAACGTACTCTCCCAGAAGGTATTTTATATAACATCAAGAGCTTGATATAAGAAATGGAAAGGAAAAAAAATATACTGCTGGTGTTCTACCATTTGAAGCCAATCATGTGTCACTGATACAAAATAGCAAGTTAGCATGTGTCAAATTCAGAAGCAGAAAACAATCTACCCTTTACTTTGAAAGCAAAGATTGAATACACTTATCAAATTCTAGCAACCAGGGGTGTGCTCATTTCTAATCAATACATGCTTTAGTTGGTAAGGTTGTGCTTTCTTTAAGGTGTAAAAATGGTTTTATAATTTGAGTTGTTTATTTACCTGAGTCTGAACTAAGCTTCAGGACTTAACATCTGAAGAATACAATGTAGAATGGTTTTGAATTCATGACTCAAAGAAGAGTTTTTTACCATTTGTAATTAATTGTCATAATTATCACCACAGTGGTCAGTGCTTCCAGGCAGAACATTCTATTGAATGGCTTCCATTTGGGTAGAAGTCATCTGAAACACTTGCGAATCTTATACCTGGCCTCAAATCAATAGCTCTGGAGAGGGCCAAATACTTCTTACCAAAGAACTTCCATGCACATTGTACTTCACAGAAGATAAGAAATGAAACAGATTTACCAGATGAAGATCTCCAGCCATCGCACTGGGATTGCTTCCCAAAATGCTGGCATTCGGGCTGATATTCTCCAGTTATAGATTAGATTTTCATTTCCTAAGGGAGATTCAACTACCCAAGACCTAAAGATACTCACATTTGGGAAGGGACCTAAAGATATTAACATCTAATTTTCGATGAAGAAGAGGAAGAAAGAAGGAAAAGAGGGAGGGAGAGAGGCAGTCCAGACATATTACTCTCAGTAAAGTTCATAGCTAACAAGCCTCAGCTTCAACAGAATTCCCAGTAACTTCCCAGTGCCCACTTTCAAACATAAGCAATCAGTGAAGCTCACTGGACAAATGAGGGGTGTTTTAAAAAATAAAGATCAAAGGCCAGGTAAACAGATTAATTTGGAGGTAGCAAATACTATGCAGGGATTTTCTAATACACATTTGAGTTGGATAAGACAGCATAGATGTGGCCACACAGAAAAGGAGAATGCGACTTGGAAGGTAGTTTATCATATTCAAAGTTCCCAGAGAAGGGATCATTGCATGCCACAAAGGAGAAACTATGTCAGGAGAAGAACACAGGAGCAAAATGAGAGTCTCTGCACAGTCCTCACTGTGGTTTCCTCAGGAGAGACAGAACAGAGCAGAGTAACAGTTTAGGGTTGGTTACTCTGAATAACTCTGGCACACTTTGGGTTATAGGACCGGTCTCTAATTATGCACCGCTTGCTCCTTGGATGCCGTAAGGCAGGGAAATATTGGCTTGGTATGTGGGAGTTAGATTCGGCGATGGCTGCGGCTACAGACTGTATTGTTTGGTTTGGTCTTGGTACATTTCTGCTGCTATAATGGAACTATAGGCTGAGTAACACACAAAAAGCAAAAATATATTTCTCACAGTTCTGGAGCATGGGAAGTCCAAAGTCAAGGCACCAGCATCTGGTGAAGGCTTTGGGACTATGGCCTCACATACCAGAAGGTAGAAGGGCATGGGGGACAAAGGCTGTGTTTTCACATGGCAGAAGAGTAAAAAGCAAAACAGCAATAAGCCCCCCCCCCATCAAGACCCTTAGAAGGGCCAAGAAGAAAAATAAGAAAATGTGATTAAAATAATTGGCCCTGCCATGGACAAATGCCAAGTACACACATATAGAAGCTAAAAGCACAGTTAGAATCAGAGAGAATAATATCACTTGGGGAAAAATAGCTAGCATTAATATTTTCAAAGCAGTAAGCAAATTCCACATACATGAAATACATACCGCAGGCAATTAACAGATCATTGTTGATGCTTTCCAATGACTATGAGAACTGGTTTGTTTACAGAGTAGGTAATGGAGAAATGTACTTTGGTATAAATTCTTAGTTACAATTTATAGATTATATTTTCATGCCTTTAGTTTTTTCTTAAGCTTTTTAAAGTCAGTTTACTAAATTTTTGTTCAAATTTTACATAAACAAATTATAGCATTCAATTTTAGGATATTTTAAATAGTTTGTTCTTATTCACAAATTGAGTTATTAAAATACTCTGAATTTCTCAAACTACATTAAGCTAGATCTTGGGGAGTTGTTTGTTTGTAGTCTCTATCTGGGCCAACAGACAAGACTAAATGAGCCATTTTCTTTATAAAGTTATCCCGACCTTCATGAGTATAACCCTAGCTACTCAGGAAGCTGAGGCAGGAAGATGGCAAGTTTGAGGACTGCTTGGGCAATTTACGAAGTCCTTGTCTCAGAAAAACTAAAAAGGGCTGGAGATGGAGCTTAGTGGTCCAGCACCCCTGAGTTCAATCTCCAGTACAAAACAAAATGAAGTTACCCAGCCTCAGCTATTCATTAGAAAAAGGATGAGTATGGGTGACTTTATAATAATAATATAAAGGATCAAGTATATATGGATTCCTTCTGAACTTAAGAACAGAGAGTGATTTTACTCTTACCCACTCTCCTTCATTCTAACTCATCCAGGTAAAATACATACTCACTAAGAAGGAAAAATACCATCTGGTCACATGAAAAAATGATTTAGACATCTCAGACATCTTATGTGATGTAATTCTGAGTTCATTTTATAGTCCTAGTGTTATGTCCTATAAAATTTTTTTTAAAACTTTGTCTACAAGCGCACATAAAATACAATATTCAAATTATTTTTATTACCAGATTTCTCTATAATTCATGCCCATACTTATTACTTGATTGAATCTTTCATATCTTTCATTATGTATACTTATTTTCTTTTAAAATAGGATAACTTTGAAAAAAAATATGTAAATATATTTCCTAATAATGAAGATCTTCTAAAACAGGAATCCAGTTACATGTCAATGTATTTTCTATGTAACAAGACTTGTGCATTTTACTTAAATTGCACTCATATACTCTCAGCACCATACAACTTTTATAACAATTTAGAAGGACATCTGATTGATACAGCTGGCCTTATTTTCTGTAATTGTTCATAACTTTCCTTCTTCTAGAATTTCAGATAGAAGAGCCCTTAGAGATTCGATATGTAATAACAAAATGAAAGCAAATTAAATAGAAACCTAGGAAGATAAAGTTGAGAAAATCTACCAGAAAGTAGACAAGCAAGATACAAAGATGTAGGGAGAAACATTAGAAAATTTAAGAGGCAAGAAAGGTAAACATCAAAATTACATATGTCCTTAAAATAGAAAACGGAAAATTAAAATAGTCAATAAAATAGTCATAAGAATATTTCCTAGAACTGAAGTACAGAAGCTTACAGAACCGAAGTGAGAAATGGACAAAAATATACACATAAAAACACATTAGCAGGAATTTTTGGAAAGTGACAAATATAAATGTTAAGAATAATAATTACTAAGAAAATTGCCTACAAGCTTCCAAAAAGAAAAATCAAGTTTGAAATCATCAAAAATCTAAATAGAAGGAGACATCTTAAGAGCAACACTGGAATCTAGAAGATAATTCAAGTAATGCTTTCCAAATCCTGAGGGAAATGATTTACAAGCTAGAATTTTCTATGTCATCAGTCAGTCTACTATGTGGTAGAATAAAAAAAAATTAACATGCAAGGTGTCAGAAAAGAAATATTTCAGCTCTGCACTCTTTCTAAAGAACTTACTAGAAGATATGCTTTATTCATAAAAGAAGGCAGATCAGTGGAAATGGTATGAGATTCAAGAAATGAAAGGAAACACAAGAGAAAGCCAGTTCTCAAGGTTATAATTGTGGAACAACCTATTTAACTAGGTGGAGGTCAGAATGCTCAAGGAGAAATATCTCTAGGGAAAGGAAATTGATAGAATCCTTGGATGGTTCTGAATGCATTTGAAGAACTGGGAACATGCTAGAAATGAATTAGTGAGAAGTACATTTAACAACTTCAACACTGAAGAAGCACAAAAACAGAATGTTTATTAAGTCTAAGGAAAAAAAATATAAATACAGGAAGATTACACCACATGGTCCAGCTTTAGATAACAATTGCAGAAAAATAATGATGTACATACTGAACAGCGACCAAACCAAGCATTAGTTCTTGTAATCCTTTCACCTTCTTCTCTCTCTGCCAGCAAGGAGAAAGGTTGATCATTGAGGACAACTTTCAAGCTTAATCAGCCTAGAGGCTGACTAGACCTAGAGGAATCTACCTGAGAAGCTTTTTAGCAGAGGAATCTACATGACAAAGTATACTAACTAGCTGTACTAATCATTTGTCCACCTTCCCAAAATCTTCCTAAAGTCCTTTTCTTTTGTCTTGTAACCTCTCTAAACATTCACTGCTTCTCACTAAAGATGCTGAAGTTACTTGCTGGTTGGATGCTGACTATCTATTGAAGACCATCTCTTTACGAACTTCTTATTCCCTGTGTATCTCCCATGTATGCATTACACGTTCAAGTTAATTAAACTTCTGTTTGTTTTTTCTTGTTAATCTGTCTCTTGTTAACAAGTCTGTCACAAATCAAAACTACAAATGGTTGAAAGAAAATTATTGTTTTCCTCTCCCACAAGTGCAATTCGATGGTTCCCTTTGATGTCAGTGCAGAGACCACTCTTACACACTGAAAGGGTCTTTGTTTTATTACTATTGGGATTAGGAATAGATTATTCAGACATCTGACTATGTCTTTGATAGTAGATACGTATTGTTTCAACTGAGCATCATGCATTTTAGTATTAGTTATATCCTGATCTCTGCAATGTGCAAAGGAACAAAAAAATGTACTCTCCTCTTCTCCAGGAATTTATGGTCACAGTGAAGACACAGGATGACAACATAAATAGACAAAAGGCCTTACTCAGCAGTAACTGAAGCCAATTGAATGAGGGAAGCTGCCTGCTGATACTCTGTAAGTTTGGAAAATGGAAACTAGTGGGTCAGAGCAGACCTGTAGAAGATTGAGAAGATTGCATGGATGAGCCAGTGTTGGATCAGGATCTCCAAGGGGAGGAGGAGGTTAGTAGATGCCAGGAAAGCAGAAAGCACTAGTCAGAGGGAAAGAAGCAAGCAAATTTGGAGAACCGAAACCTCAGTGGGTGTGAACGGGCTTATTTATTGGAAAATATAGTTGCTAGCACTGGGGGAAAAATGGTTACAGTGCTTTAGGGTCTAGAATAATCATTTACATACAGTGGACATGCAAACATTTTCTAATCAAAGGGTATGAGTGTCAGGTTTGAGCAGGAAAGTAATTTGAATGGTTGGAGTTTTAAGATCTAAAATAGTTCCTGCAGTAAGGAAAGAGTAGAAACCAGATGGCAGTTACTTGGCCTCTAAGGATAAGAAGATTGTAACTGAAGTAAGGTGGTGACAATGTGAAAAGGAAAGAAAGAAATAGGTGAATTGATTCTTTCCTCAACAATCATAAGGGTCACAGTCAAGTCCTATAACAAAGGATAGTTTAAATGCATAGTAAATTTACTTAACCAAAGTTTTATGGAACAGGGGAGCCTTTACAAAAGCAAACCCCAAAACTTTCCATTTTTATAATTAGGTTTGATGAAGCCTGCACGCTCATGTAGAAATGTGACTAGACAAGAGTGTGATCCAGCTTAATAGCTGTAGTGAAGAAACTCACCAAGACCCGCCTGTGTGTAGAGTTCCTTTCTCTCAGTTCAGGCAGGAGTCTGGAATGAGTCTAATGATCCATTATCAGAAAAGCTGGATCAGAGAAATCTTTCTTGGCCAGTTTTGCACAGACAGGTTGGGAAAGTTTGAGTAATTTTTCTAGGTTTAATGGATGGTTTTGGGGGAGAGCCGATAGCATGGATTCGCTGGCCAATGTGAATAGAAGCCAAGACTGTGGCACCAGGATTAGCAACAACAAAAAGCTTTATTATACGATGAACCAGTAATGATGCGAGGAGCTGTTAAAGCTTAAGTCTGCCTCCCTAGTCAGTTGGTTGTGGGGATATTATAGGAAGGGGAAGGAGGATTCAACGTTGTCCCAAGTAACTCCATTTTGTCTCTCTGATCCATTTTCTCGCTGAGTCATTTTCTCCTTCCTACTTTATCTCCAATTCCAGTATGGAAGGCCCTGCAGTCTTACACCTAGGATGGTGATGGGGGCTGACAGACGTGAGCAATGGGAACATGAGGTTATGGGAATAATTCTATAAACTGGGCCCACTGTGCTGACCCCCACATGTTTTCACTTTTAAAAAGCAATTTATCTGCAGCCCTGCATGTCTTAATTCAACAGGATATAGTACATTCCTCAGCAAACCACCTGTTATCTAAAGGAGAACTATGGTCTCCAAAATGTTGATAAGAACACAAGTTACCCTGAAGCAGGAAACTTTTGTGACCCTAACACAGAAAAGATCACAGAAGTAAAGGAGATAAGGATAATTCCCCAATCATAAAATCTATAAGAACAGGGGCTGGAGCAGTGGCTCAGTGGTTATAGTGCTTGCCTGGCATGCATGAGGACGCAGGTTCGAAACCCAGCACCACATACACAACTAAGTGTCAAAGCAACAAAAGCCACATGAAAAACTAAATAAATTGATTCTCTCTCTCTCTCTCTCTCTCTCTCTCTCTTAAAAAAAATGTAAGAATAGATTCCAATTAGAGCTGGTGAGCATGGGCCAAAGTGACCTAGAGTTGTCATGGCAGTGGGGAACTGAAAGTCCGATGATATCCAGCTATCAGTCAAGAGTTGGACTTAGGCAGGACTCTCTGGAAACTTCTCTGGGACCCCCAATAAAAGTTGAGGGCAGGAAAGGCATGCTGCCCCTCTCCTCTCTGAGAGGACCCACGCTTTTCCTTCAGAGTGTCTCCTTTCTCCCTTTCATGTCCCTTCTAATGAGCTCATGCCTGTTACTCTGAACAACCAGTCTGAAATCTTTCTGACTTCATGGCAAGAATCAGGGTTTGAAGGAGGGCCTTCAGGCTGTACCAATGGGAACCAAGGCTGTCCTCAAGCTGGAAACTTTATCTCATGGTCAAATGAAATGACCCCCCTCAAGACTGATGCACCAGCAGAACCATGAAGATTCCGACCTAAGAAAATGAACACTCAGACCAGCTTGCCTAAGCCTGCCTGACTGCACATACCTCCTGTGTGACCCTGGAGCCTTGTTGGTACTGCTGAGGACAGGGCTTAGGACACAAGTGCCCTGCTTGCTGGTGTGGCTATTCTGAATAACTAAGTTCTCTCCCTGTGTTCACCCTCATTTGTCTCCTGGTTGGTCAATTGGGAAGAGTGGCCAGATGTGGTTTGTTGGGACCCCTGGAATCAGGCCCTTGAACCAGGACTCCGGTAACTGTGGGAGAAGGGAGAAGTTGGTAGATTGGATGGTGAGGAAGGGTGGTTTGGAGATCTCTGGTGCAGGCCTCATCGGTCACTGTGCCTCTTCACAGGTGTTTCTTTTCTGGGGTGTAGGGTTCTGCATGGAGGATTTTAGTTTGTAATGTCAAAAGATCATTGACCAGAAGAGCTGGCTTTTTCTGACCATGCTCACTCTTCAAAAGCCAGTTTCGAACTGTCTTGAAAGGATTCTGGAGGCTTCTCCTGAAAGACAACTTGAGTGCTTTTTTTTAAGAGATTCCTGCCTGGGTGTGAAAGTTCTTAGACAATTTCACTTCTATCACCCACCTCCAGAAGAAGAATTCTAGTTTTTATGGCCTGCTTTGGGGGGAGAAGGGGAGAAGGAGAAAGAAAGGGAGAAGTTCAGAAAGAGACTTTGTTTCCAAAGCCCTTCAGTTCAAAGAACTCCAGGTACCAAAGCGCCATACTTTGAGATATTGTTTTCTGAGCTCCAACAAAAGAAGTTGATAGAACTTGAGAAAATGTTCATTAAAATTAAATGTCAAGGATAAGAAATGAGATTCTCAATCCCAGACATTTTGCCTCTCCCATTTGCCTCCTGTCTCACAGACCGCTGATAAGGGAGTGGATTTAGACAAATAAAGAAAATACCGCCCTTTGTGACTTGGGGGTGTTGGCGAGAAACATTGAGCTCTGTGGGCACAAAGTCACAGCTACCATTAATGCATCTTGAAAGACAAAAGGCACCCTGCAGGGCATCTCTGAAAATTCTTTCCCCTCCTGATTTCCTGGCAAAGGAATTTATAAGCAGATACTTTCCCTTGAGCATTCTTTCTCTTGATGAAAAACCACAGTCAGTATTCTCACTCAAAGCAGATTTTCCCCAAGGCCACACACGTCCAGCCTAGCAGCAGAGGGCTGGTGCCCACCCTTGTCTTCCCTTACCCCCAGGATACATTCTGGAAACAAATTGCAACTGAGGAATGGAAGAGAGCAGTACTTGGGCACGAGAGCTCCTCAATGTAAATACCACGTACCACATACAGCTAACTGAGTCATTTTGCATGTGTGCCTCTGCCCCAAATTAGAAATACTTGTGAATGGAATACCGCAAATGTCTTTGAAGTTCTTTAATGCAGAGAGTTATGCGCTGAGGGGGCCTTTTCCTTGTTTATGTAGTCTGTTATGGTCACACGGAGAGACCGAAGGCAGTCGAGTAACCACTCTGGTTTACATTATAGAATGGTTCACGCAGATGAAAGGGTTTTGTGCACTGAGTCATACCGCCTATGTTATTACCACCGGGACAGATTTTGCAATGAGTAAATCAAGTTAATCTGCCAGAGCCTTGGGTTATATATGTGAGGATCATTACACAAGATAATTTCATGCTTCTGGGAAGGTTCAAGTTTGCAGAGGGCTGGATGACCTCTTAGCCCATTCCCAGTCTATGGTTTTTGTGAGGTCTTTGTCACGTTGTTTTTTCTCTCACTCTGTCCTTACAAGTTTTAATTATGTCTCTATGCTTATTTAATGAGCAATTTGCTTTCATTTAGTATACTGGGAACCTGTCATTGGAAGACCTCAAACAGAAAAGGAGGACAGCACCGCGTGAGAGGGAGTGACCGACGCTGGGGTCAAAGAAAGCAGGCAAATAGAGACTTACGGGCATTCAAACCCTAATTGTTTTAAACACTGTGTGGCCGAACCGAACAGTGTGTGGGAACCCGGTGTTTAATACCTCTAGAGGAGAAACCGCAGAGCCAGAGCAGAAAATGCATGGAGAAAGAGTCTCGAGATAGATGAAGGTGGACTCAAAGGTATTTTGCACACTGTCATCTCTGCACTGGGTTCCCTCCTTGTTTGTTTTGTCACAATGGAAGTTGGACAGCACATGTTTTAGAAGATTATTTACAGTTAAGGACACTCTGAATCTTGTACTTCTTCAGCCCAGTCTCACCAGTTGGTACTTCCATAGTTTTGATGCTCCCTGGTGTACCCCTTCTAAGACCAATTTTATCTGAACCAACAGGAATTCTGTAACTTAATAGAAAGTCCCCTCTACTTGAAATCAGCAGAATTCCTCAAACCTCTTAGGTGTGTTTTTCTAGCCCAGAAATTTCCCTTAATTACCATGCTTGTTTCCCATAAAGGTTCTGTGAAAATTGGCAAAGGAAGGACATGACCATTTCTTAGTTTGTTCCACCAAGTTACCTACAAAGTTAGGTAAAAATTAATGAGCATCCTTGCAGTATTTGTATGAAGTCCCAAGCAATGCATAGCTGAGAACCTAGTGAGATCTACCTTTTATTTCATCATAAAATTTCAACTCTGTTTTTCTCTCTAGTCCTAAAAAGATTTTGTCACTTATAGTTATACCTGGTAGGTTTGAGTATTGGTGCAGACCTTCAAAGAGGTGTGGTGTGTGCAATGGCAGGGTGGCAGGGGAGAGGAGTGGGAGGAAGTGACAGGAAGAAAAAAGTGGATATACTGAAAATCCACATAACTCCCACTGGATTGCTTAGATTAAGGCCTGATGTACAGTAGAATAGTGTCCCAAAGAAAGTTCCAAACAGACTGCTGTACTCACTCTGACCCAATCCCTCTTACTGTCTCCATTGCATTGCAGTCCTTTTTATAGGACAAAATACCTCTAATTTGAGCTGCATTATGTCAAATTATAATTTTGTAAAGTTAAATTCAGGGATGTAGTTCAGTGGTAGAACACTTGCCTGACATGTGTGAGTGAGTTTGATCCCCAGAATCACCAAAAACAACAACAACAACAAAGTACATTTCTAGCAAGAATTTATTTGCCTCAGTAATAAAGAAGCCAGCAGGATAACAGAATGAGTTCAAAGACAGGGCAAATTACTATATATAGTCAATGAAGAAACACAGATATAAGATTGCTATGATGCAAAAATTGCAATCTTTGCTGTTATCTTGTCTACAAGACAGGAATCATTTGCTTCTCCACTGAACAACAATCATTCACAATTTTTCAATTGCCTGCAAGATAGCACTTAGCTTACTGAGTCTGCATCCTAATCAATAGTAAGGCAGATAAGTTAAATGATCTACGCTTGCCTCACAAACTTGAGCACCCAGAGCACTTGTTTTAACAAATTGCTACACTCCAACCCCAGAGTTTCCCCTTCAATAAGTCTGAGGTGGTACCAAAGAATTGGTGTTTCTGAGTTCCAGGTGAAGCTTCCGCTGTTGGGCCAGGGACCAACTTTGAGAACCACCATTCTATTTTGACATTGAAAAGGCTGTCAGAAATATTTCTGACTTATTTTTAATTGTCAATGCATGTCAAAGATTGTGAAAGAAATTTAAGTACACCATGATTATTGTATATATTTGATAGAAAATTAGGCATCGTCCAACTCTAGATTTTCTGAATCTCTGCAGTTTTGCTTTTCATTGTCTTTGAGCTATTTATAACTCTGTAATTTGTAGATAAGTAAGAGAAATGCAAATGATTCTTATCCATAGGCATACACATTTTGTTCAGGTGGGAGGATCATTTATTTCCACCCCCACCACCACCCAGCCTCCATTCTCACCCCTCTGGAAAAAGCCACTTTTGCATTTATTTGTAAGTTCATTGCCAGCATTTCTTATTTGCATGTACATACGTAGTAACATACATATGTGTTTGTATGTATGTGTGTGTGTGTGAATTTTCATTTGAACTAGTTGTCACATGGTATTGGGTCCTTTGGTTAATAAGTTAAACAAAGTTTTTGACCCGTGTATATTTCATAGTGATATGAATCATGACTATCTTCTTTTAAAAAATTGTCCTTTAACAGATACTTTTTCTAAAAAAAATAATCCCTGTTTGGAATTTCACTTTTGTTGGCTGCTTTATTGCTTTCAAACAAGTGTCTCCTTCTAGAAGAGCCACTGTGATCTTTGTATTTCCTAACACTTAACAATCAGTTTTAAAATTTAGTCTACTGCAGCACTGATCAGACTGAGATCCTATGGATTCCAGCTGCCTATTTCCTTTAACAATAACACAGCTGCTCTTACTTTTTAAATCCCTCTTTACCATTGTCATTCATATAACTCAGTGTTTTCTCAGTTCAACCTTTTCAGGGTGTTGACCTTGGTCTTTAATTAACAACAGCAAAACCACAAAACATGTGCTACCTGTTTCAAAGCCTGGAAACTCTTCATTAGACATCTGGAGTGTGGGACGCAGGCAAAATTGTGTGCCAACTGAGAATCCTTTGAGTTTCCAGGGTCAGCAGGAAATCCTAGCAAGCTAGAGGGGTCACAGACAGATATTTTAAACTCTAAGTTCATGACACTGGATGCTGCCCAGCTTCTGATCTGAACTGTTTCCTTCCAATAGAGCATCTGTGTTCTATAAGAGGAGCTCAGAATCTGCACAGCCCCCGGAAGACGCCTTTCCTGGGCCTCTCAGCTCTGGAATTCACAACAGACCCAAGTTTGACTCCCACAATCCAGTTCTTCCTCCATGCACTCTCAGCAGCTTGATTTGGAAAACCATAGCACCCAACTCTACCCATGAGCTATTGCTTGTAATTTTACTGTTTCCCTGCTGACTGCAAAATGCAGGAGGTTGTGTTATGAAGAATGTGGAGGATAGGCTGAGTTCACTCCATGTAATTATTTTGTGCCAAAGAAGAAATGATACCACTTATTTATTTGGTTTTTTGGAAAATAAGCCATGCAGTTTTGAATCAATGGCTTTTTCACAGTTACTGTGCATGGGGTTTTCCATATTACCACTTAACTTCTATCCTGAGTACTTAAAGTACTCTCATAGAAAACAGTCTGCCCACTGTATCCAAAAATTCCGCATCTGCAGATGCAACCAAAAGCAGATAGAAAAATATTGGAAAAAAAGAATTTCAACTGTACTGAATATATGCAGTTTACTTAAAATAGTTGTTATACTAGTTATTTAGGGAATAATAACAATATAGTATAACAACTATTTACATAGCATTTACATTGCATTAGATATTAAAGTAATCTAGAGATTATTTAAAGTATATTGGATGATAAATATAGATAATATTCAAATACAATGCCATTTTACATAAGGGACTGGAGCATCTGTAGATTGGTATCTGTAGGGAGTCTTAGAACCAATCCTCCATAGATACCAGGGGACATCTGTATTTTTAGAATGCTATGTTTAACTAATACACTAATATAGTTTTCAAAAGATGGCATGGATCACCTTAAAATTCCATTTATACAAAACTTTTCTCTCTTCATTTCCCTAGGTCCCAGGGGTTCCCAACTATAGTCAGGAGACCCATGTTCTGACCTGCCTTCTCAATCTCCCATTGCCAGTTTTTCATTTTCATTTTTCTTTTTTAATATATTCAGCAAAAAGAAAATACAGTATTAAAGAAATCTTACACTGAGTTCCTTAATATAAATGAGAAGAGAGAATGAAGGTGGGACTTAAGTATCAGAACAATTTACCTCGAATCTTTTCACTGCCTGGGATTCCCTTAATTTTTCAGGGTTATAGAAATGTTGGTTGAAAACACATATATGCAGGGTAGAAAGGGGAGAGTGCTGCCAAATAAAATTCAGAATTGTCATACATATTGCTGGGGACATGCTTATACTAAAAAAAATATTATTCTTTGTTTATCTGAAATTCAAGTTTAATCAGATAGTCTGCATTTTGTTTATTCAATCTAGAAAGCATAGGAGTGGTTAATTCATTCCTTGTGTACATATCTGGAGAGCCTTGGGGAGAGGGCACAGGTATTACTGCATCCTCAGGCTCTCTCATTTCTTTCCTTTTTTATCGACCCAAACACTGGACACTGTCTCTTTTCCTTGATAGTTTCCAAATCAACACTCTGTGCCAGTTAAATTCTTAGTAAATACGCACAGTTTCAAAGGGAGGTGGCTTTTGCCTCAGAAAATCACAGCAGAAGTTTTTTGGTCACCCTCCCTGCTGCCCATCTCTTTTCTCATTGATCCAGCTTCCTGGTGAGTTTCTGGGCCTCTTTCTGTCCTTCAGTCCTAGCTTATCAGTCCTGATTCTCTAAATACCTACGTATTTTCATTATAGAGATCTTTTGGATCTATACTAATGCCAAATCCACTTGGCTTGCACAAAGGCCCTTATCTACAACATAAACATGTGCCTCAAAGAAGAGCAGGCATCCCTAAGTGCAACTGCACTTACCTTATTAATTTTTTACTCCCCACTTATATGGAGAGCAGTAAGTTTATATAATAACAAAGCTCAAGAGAAAATACTGATACAATTAGGATTAAGCATCATGAAAACGAAGTGTCTTAGGTACAGATGAGTCAACAGGTGTATAAAAAGTTAAAATAAATGCTAGCAACTAGTATCTCCGGTTAGATTATTGCATGAGGGATCTTAGTCAGCTCTATCAATAGGCCTTTTGAGCCTGCATGTCACATACACCTGTGACACAACTTAACAAAGACCTTCCAGGGTTGGGAGGCCTCATCTGATAAGACACTGCCAGTTGACAGAGATTCTCTTTTGATCAAACTTTAGTCAGGCTCCTCTGATTCCTCTATTTGACTATGCTTGACCTGGGGCTTTCTTCTGTGTCCTTAAATAATTCAGTTTGAGCAAGAGTCCTGTTAAGGCAATTTGTTAAACATCCTCCACCCTTGATATCTGACCACCCTTAGTATCTAATCACCCTGGCTCACTTTCAGGAACAATCTGATCAAGCCAGAAATTCTTTATCCTTAATATTTCCTCAGAGTCATTTTCCAGTCACTCACCCCTCAGGCCACTCATTGGTTATAAATTCCCACTGGTTCCTGTAGGAACTGAGTCCAATCATCCAATCACTCTCCCCAATATAAGACCCCACTGTAGTGGTCTCTATATCTATAACCATGGCCCCCTGTGAATCATCACTCTCATTGTCGTTAACAAGTGTCATAAGCAGCTTTTTTCTTTAACACACTAAAGGCAACTGGGAGCAGCATTTCCCCAATTGACACCAATGCTTTTGTGAGAATTCAGGTGCTGCATTAATCATGGTTTTTATTGTCAATATTTTATGAGAGTTTGTTTGCTTGGGGACTTGAAGTCCTGGAGAGGGACTATCCCTCCCTGGGTTAATCTTCACATAGAATGAACAACTTGCTGGTGAACACACTTTTGATATGTGAACCAATTGATCCTGAGCCCTACATTCATCTGCCTCCTCTACCAGACTCCTGCAGACTAGATACTATCCCCTGACTTAAGTCACCCCAGATCCAGGTATTGGACAATTAGAGACCACCCCTACAGCTTAGAGCATACCAAAATTATTTAAACTAGCCAATCCTAGTCCTGCTCAGCTGCTCGTCATGCTTGAATGAATCCTCTTCATGAATAGCACAGTGAAGTCTCTGCCTATGCTTTCCTCTCGCTCCTACCACCAAATAATCATGGCACCTCTCCACATGATCTGCTGTGGTGTGGCGTGCCCTTGCTCCTGGACAAAAAAAGAGAGCAGCAATCCTCTCCTAATCTGCTTACCTAACTATAGAGGAATCAGCAGCAGCAGCAGCATCTAGTTTTGTAACAGAGTGTGAGCCAAGGATTCTCTCTGCAAGGCTCCCAGAATGATCAATTCTCAAGGTTTCTTTGAAGGTCTGCTGGCCTGGAAGCTTTCACCACTACCATCTGTAAGGAGAGAAAGGAGTGGAGGAAATAAAGAGAGAGGAGAGTGGCAGTGACTCTATGGTAACACAGGTTTACTGGGAGAAACCTATAGAGCTGGGGCCCCAGGAGAGTCGGGGACCCATCTTCCACTTACAGACTGGGGGTAGATGTGAGAACTAAGGGAAAAGAGGATTAAGGCATTGCTAGGAAGTTGTCAGGGAAGGGTTCTCTCTTGTGATGGAATGCTTAGGGCTTCTTTGCATGATGGTGGAGTTGTAGTGGGTTTATAGATTAGGTGGGTCTGGGATTTAGGATGGAGGATAAGATTCAAAATAGTGTTGCCGAGGTCAAATTCTTCCTATCATTCCTGCCTTTTTTCTGTTCATTTGATAGGAAAAGAGATGAGAGAGAGGTGGGGGGAGGGAGAGAGGGAAAGAGAAGGGATGAAGATGCCTCTTAAATTACTTCCTGCTGAGAGAGGGTAGCAGTTGAGGACTTCTGTAGGCTTTGGTATTGAGAAATTCTAATGAAGCTCAGCAGGAGGATGTTCTGGACTCTCTGATCAGTAGTAGCATTGATGGTCCCCTGTGAAAAGGAGGTGAAGAGCCAAAACAGGGAGGACCCAATAGCAAAGATGCTGGGGGAAGAAGTGAGAAGAGGAAAGGAGCTAAGCAAGCTTCTGCCCAGTTAGTGGGTAAAGGGATATGTTAATTCCACATAGGAAGAAGAGTCACTGGCTATAATCAAGGCAGTCAGAAAGGTGATAGGAGACAACTTGTTTTAGCTGAAGCCAGGGTCTTGTAAGAAAATTTTAATGGGAATGCAGTGGGTGGCCACAGTGGGCTTGGTGGTGTTTCACACTGTGGCTGACACTTCAGGGAGGAGCACTTACAGAGATGTTAGTGGGTAAGAAAAAGCTCCTGTTCAGCATAAGAGGATAGTGGAGGATGGAGTATGAGAAGCTATGGAAGGAATTAAATTGAATTTGGTTAGGGTGTTCCTGCCAAGGATAAAAGTTGGACATACAATCAGGAGCCGAAAACAAAGGTTTTAGCATAGGGTTTTAACCTGGGTGGTGGGATCTCATTCTTTGAGGTCCCCATTTTTATCTGCCTACAGATAATCTAACACCCGTCTCAACTACCCCCTCTGAAGAGATCCTCGACTGCTGTCAGGATAAAAGGGCAATGGTCATTCTTGCTTCTTATGCTGATGGTGGGCACTGGCTGTGGCTGTCAGTAACTCTCCAGAGGGTCTGTCTGGGATGGAGGTGGGGGTGGTAGAAGTTGGGAGGCAGCCCCATGAGGGTCATATTTCCATGACCATCTGGTGCCTAATGGACACTAGGCCTATCATGCATCAGGGCAGTCCAGAGGTCCATGAGAGTGGTTGGCAGGTGACGGGACATGCATAGGGGAAGGGATTATGCTAGAACAATAAACAATGCAACAAAACATTATTTTCTGCAAACTATTAGTACAAAAACACTGTTATCAGTCAGCCTTTGAAGAGAGCTCAGCATGTGGTCTGACATGTCATTTATTTGTGCATAGACGACATTCAGGTCCTTAGAAACACTAGCAGTGTTGCTAAAAACACATTTAATTTTTATAATGGCACACACACCCCATTGAGTTGGGGAATGTCATTTGATTTCTGTAATGTAGCTTTTTATTGGCATTACCTCTGTGTTAGCAGGAAGATTCCTTTAGCTGTGCCACTTAGGACTCTCTTGGTAAGGTTAGTTAGGGCTTTTATGTGCCACGTTACATCTTTCAGATTGACTTGGAGGATAAATATTAGAACTATTTACCTGTGGGGGGACTTACACAAGCATACATTTTGAGTTACATTAAAAGAGTCATTATCTCTTCTTAAATTTCCATGTACAGCTATGCTTTGATTATAAGTCTCCTGCCAGGCAAGTTGGTCAAAATTGATCTCTTGCCTGTCTATTCTTAGGGTTGGCTGAGATTCCTTAGGAGGCCACTCTCAGGGATGGACGAGAAGCCTCTTAGCTCCTTTAGCCTTCCTCTACCAAGAGTGCCATCTGTCAGGATGGGCCAGTGTCCTGTTGACCACATGTGGCTTCCCTTGGAAGCATCAGGGATATTTCCCTTTCTTTTCAGAATGTGCACTGATTGGTTTTCTCTGGGGGCCTCATGATCCCCCTGATTGGGTGGTCATGTAACTCAGAGATACAAGGCAGATGTTGTCCCATAGTTCTCTGGGTCCTGACTGACCCTAAAGACCAGGGCCAAAATATCGAGTGCTTTTCCTTGGCCCTTTAACTTCCTTGACTTTGGTCTTCCAAGTTTTGTTTTTAAACATCCAGCAGGCCAGTTTCACTCAGTCTTAAAGTAGCAATACTGGGCTTTAACTTTGGTGTGTAAGGTTTTACAGTAGCCTCTTTCATTTAGTTAGAGTCAAGAGCTCTATTAGAAGTTAGTATTATATCTTATCTGTCCTGTAGGTGACAGTGCATCTTAACTCAGGTTTTTCTGTTAGAAATAGTACTTTTGCAAGTTTATAAAGTTTATAAGAAAAATACAAAATGGATTACATAAGCCCCAAAACATTTAGCATGCATAATAGCTTTAAATCAAGAAACAATTTAACATTTATGTCTTTGGTATCTATTTTGCCTCCATGAAGTTCAGTAAATCCATCCTTTGACTTTGAACACACCTTAAATGAGCTTAAGTTTATCCTAGTTTTGAATTATCCTAACATGGCGTAGGGTATGAGGCAGAGAATTATCTCAGGCAATGCAGGCCTCTTGACAAGTAACAACATTCAAATTTATATAGGTTTTTACATTGTCAATCTTCAAGCAAACTGAACTCTCCTCATTACAGATTATAATGGGATATCTAATGAATAAATTTTCAACCTAATTTGTTGTTTTTATATCAGTCTGGAAAGAGATTACTGCTATAGACAACTTTAGTCTGGAAACACCAACTTGGCAAAGTGCTATCCCGAGTTTCATATTTCAAAAGATTTGTGTACTTAGAGGGCATGAACACACCCAATATATAAAGAAGCCAGTAATACCATCACAATTACACTGATGTCCTTACGTTAACCAAGTTTAACATTTGACACAAAACTTAGAACACATAATGTATGGCAATAATCCCAAATAACAATTATTTTGCCTAAACAATAAAAACTGACACCAAGGATTTTCTTGATAGAGAAGAGCAGATGAACATTTTAAGAAACCTTTTGTTACATAGAGGTTTGGCCTATTTCAGTGCATTAATATTTTACCTTAGAAAAGATTCTAAAATAACTTCAATTGACTGTGATAGCCTCAAGCAACCTAATCAGAAACTTTTTGAGATTTACCCTTCCCAAACCTTGTGCTGTTGAACTAATTTAAGTCACATGAACCAAAAGTAAATTTTAATTTATGAGCATTCATTTAACTATATGCCAATTTTGGTACCATGTAAAAAAGAAACACAAAAAAGAAACACATATGTAGATATGACATAGATACAACATAAACAAGTATGCACAAATATACATAAAAAGTAACAGAAAACAGAGATTTTAGAGCTTTTTATTGTCCTCTAAATTAATAGCAGGAAAAACAGAGAGGACTGAAGAAAAAAAAAAACTCTAGTCACACAAAACAAGACTAAGAAAAATACATGAATTTAGGCATGTAAAATCAACAGTGGAGAGAGACTTGGGATTAGGGACTTGAGAGACAGAGAATGTGAAAGAATTGAGGATAGGTACGATATAGAGTAGCTGGGAGTAGCCTGAGCACGAGGGCATACATGTGCAAGAGGCATTTCTGCAAAGAAGAGGAAAGACAGTTTGTACATTGAGAAAGAGCACAGAGAAAAGAAACGAGAGCTCCTTTGTCCATTTTACTCATCCTTCCATAGATCCCAGGTGAATTCCTATAAACATTACATGAAGTGTGGATGGGTGGGTTCTTGCTAGTTCGAGGAATGAGATCCATGAACACCAGGTCGGATAGAGCAAAGTAACAGATTTTGAGAGTAACAGAAAAGAAACAGAACTCCCAAAGAGGAAGGAGTCCCAAGACAGGTACTTCTCATTGAGGAAGAAGCATGTGGAAAGCTGAATAGTGTGAGTAGAGAAATGTCTGGAATAGAGGTACCAAGCCTGGAGCAAAGGCCTGGACATACAGAAGCTCAAATCATTGCCATTGCAGTGGAGAGTTTAATATCTCTGAGAATTTGGGAGTCAAATGTGCCATTTTCAGGCCAGCGACTGCTATTATCCAGGTTATATTGGTGTCAAGCAATATTACAGAAGAACATCAGTCCTTTAGGTTTGACTGTGTCCTGGAGACCTAGGGTCTGGATATGTTTGAGGAGGTACCCCAAAGGAGTGTCCCATGATGGCTTTGAGACTTGACCCATGTTGGATGAAAGGGACTGAGGAGGGCCCCCAGAGACTCTGACAGAGAGACCAAAATCAAGGAGCATCCCCACAGGAAATTGATTTCTCTAAGTTCATTGCCAGAATGACCAATGGAATGGCAGGCAATCTTGGGCATCCTCAAAGAATTCAAGTCATTAACCACCCAGTGGTGGTCAGGATTTCTCTCATCTAGCACTAAGACTTTTGGGAAGGAACAATATCCTTGGGGGAGCAGTATCCTGGAGACAGAAACCTGTGGGGACTCATGAACTCCAGAAGAGTCAGAGGTGGTCACTCACCCAATAAGCAATAGCCGATGGTGGATATGATGTACTGCAACATGGACGGTCCTTACTGGAGCCACCAGAGAGAGAAGTAG
>PVKS010015847.1:0-45146 GCA_004027875.1 Aplodontia rufa
TACCATCCCGAGTTCCTACAGCAACTCACTGAGTCTTTTTCTCTTTTTTTTTTTATAACTGTGCTTTTCTGCATTACTCTTTGTAAAATTTTTGTATTAGTGCATTATAGCTTTACATAATGATGGAATTAGTTGTCACATATTCCTAGATGCACACAATTCAGCAACACAATTTGTTCAATATCTGCCCCCTGCACCCCTTTACCTCCTTCTTCCTGTCCCCCGATCCCTTGCCTTTCTTCTGGATCCTATATTTTTCCTAAAAGATCCAAGTACACTGACATAATTCTTATACCTATGAATAAGATATTTTAATATATGTGACTATAGTATATATAGTGACACATTTACAAATGCTTGGAATTTACCTTGCTTTATCTCAGTTCCAACATTTCCCCTTCTCCTCCCTTCCCATCATCCCTTGTTATTCTTCAAAATATTTGACAATAGAATTAAATATATACGTTTTTGTACAGGCATGCAGTATAGCTTGTTCAAATATCTTATAACTGTATCACATAAATATTAACGTATTGCATTTTTGTTCTATGGATCTAATACATGAGTTTGTCTGCCTTACTCCCAAGCCTGGGTTTAGGTCCAGCCTCCACAAATGAGGGAAAACATTCATCCCTTGACTCTCTGGGTTTGGCTAACTTTGCTCATCATGATATCTTCCATTGCCATTCATTTAATGGATGTATGATCATTCACCTTCAATGCATGTAATATCATTGTTTCTAACAGCTGAGTAGAACTCCATTGTGTGTGTGTGTGTGTGTGTGTGTGTGTGTGTGTGTATCCACTCATCCAGTGAGGGGCGTCTGGATTGGTTCCATAATTTAGCTATTGTAATTTAGCTGCTATGAACATAGATTTTGCTGTGTTGTTTTCTGCATTACTTTAAAAACCGTGCAAAATTTTTTTCTGGTGCAAAATTTAAGTGAAAACACTTTGTCTGCTTTATTTGTTGAATTTAAATATATTTTCTCCTCCCTGCTACTGAAGTGGAATATTAACTGTATCATATACTAAAATTGTATGTGTACACACACACACACACACACACACATAAGTTTCTGCTAATCTTTCTAGTACTGTTGACACTGCATCTGTATATGTGTTTTTATATTACAAGGAAAATAGAGAAGTTGAGTGAAGCTCTTATAGGAGTTTTAAGTTTTATCAATTAAAAAAACTATCTGATCATATTATCATAGAGCTAAAGTCATATATCAAAACTCATTTTATAATCAAGAAGATTCTTTTGTAATAATTACCTGACTTGTATAAGAAGGGTCACATAGAGGCCAAAGCCTGAGTTTCCTCACCTTTTGTCATTCTAGTTCCTCAGTCATTAAAAACACTTTTCTTTTTTAGCTATATTCTTAATCCATAGTTTATTACATTTAGGGATTTTTTAAAACAGCAAAATGCTTTCTTCCATGGACCTATTGACTGACAAGTGCTGAAGTTTTTTCTTTTTTAGACACTTTTGGAAACATTTATATACCCTTCTTCCCCTCCATTATATTTCTATTTCTTATAATTTTAAATTATACAGTGAATATTCAGAGTCTTTAATATTTGATCATATAGTGACATCCTACATTCAAATGCGGTGTCCCTTTGTGTTTTAGCTGCTAGATGACTGTTCCTCTCGTCTCAGAATGAGGCACCCGGCCAAAACCCTGTATACCCCAGATGGAGAGCTGCTTCAGTCATGGGATGACATAGAACGAGACATGGTCATCTGTGTGTCTGCAGGACATGGCTTTATAACCCAGAGAGGTATGGGAGACACTTTTCTTTTCCATCAAGATTTTGAAGAGCTAAAAGAGCTAAAGCATCTGATCTTTTCTTCCAAGACCCTCTGTGTTAAATTCTGTATCCGGTCATGATTTTTTAGTAATTATGCTCCCCATGTTCTGCTTCATGTTGTGAAAATTAAGTTTATATATGTATACAGTAGGACCTCATTGTTAAACTTGGTTCTAAAGAATGCAAAGTTAACTAATATCAGTTAGTCTTGAGTGTTCCTATTTAAGAAACACTAAGAGGGCCTCATTTAAAGATATTCCCTGCATTATAACTCTGAGGAAAGTGGGCTCCATAGACTTCATACTTTGTAAATTATTTAAAATAAAATTTTTAAATAGTAATTAATTACACAGGTATTTCCTTGCTTTAGCAATAAGTAAATATACTGCTAGTTTTATTATCTATTCCTAGATCATTTTCTTTGATACATGACATAAATTGTATGAACATATATTTGTTATGGAATCAACTCTTGTTTTCTACTATTTGCCCTGAGGAATTTAAAATTCCCTTCTGTATATAGGTACACATTAGAAGAGATATACTTTTCAGGAAATTACAAAAGACACTGTTATTACTTCAAAGGAAATTTAAAAATTGGGAAGTGAATTACCTGATATTTCTATAATAAAACTATTTTAAAAATTCACAAAATTATTACTATGTTCTATGTAAGATAGGTAAATTAAAAACTTTTCAAACAGATAAATCACACTTTTACATTTAGCCCAGAAGAAGCAAAAATATAGACATGAAGAGCAAAAAGTGGGGAAACAAAGATGTATTGGGATGCTTAGGACTGTTCCGAGGAATCCCTAGGACTGTTCCAAGGGATGCCATAAATATTCCTTTTACACCATCTTCTGTCATGGAATGGGCTTCAACCTTTGTATTCTTTGTTTTCTGCTGTTTCCATTACCCATCATTACCCATCACCCCAACCATTGGTGACCCACATTCTGTGGTCACTTCGTAGAACATACCAATGGCAGGATTCCTATCATTAGTATTAGTTGACAGTTTTCTGTATTTCTGAATTACATAGGCTATGAAAGGAAAATAATTCAGGCTTTCTTTCCTGAAATAGTTCTCAGTCTAATTGGGAATATGAACACACTTGAAATGCTTATAGCCAGTTGAATAGTGATACATGGGAAGTACTTTCCTGGTCCCTTTGTAATTTAGGCTTAGCATTCATATTCTCAGGCTGGGCTTCTGTTCCCTATACTTCTTGCCACATTGTGCCCATTAGACCTAATAAATAAGGCTAAATATTCTTTAGGCAAGCTAGCCAAAAGTGTATCTAAACCACAGTGAAAGATCTAGGCTGCCTGCCTAGAAACAAGCCTGTCACCAATAAAAACTGTGAAGGAAATTGAGAAAATTAGAAATGCAACTGTTACTTTCCCTGCCATTTTACTCCTTGATAGTTCTGTGGATCTTTGACAAGTCTATATAGACAAACATTCATTTTTGCATCTTCAGTTTTGTAGGCATATGCATTACTATGACTTAAAAGTTAATTCCTTTCCTGTGAAAGTAGTTGATTCATGGTGAAAGGTCCGGTGGTTTTTCACAATTGTCTGAATTCTTTACAGTGAATCATATGTGTTCTATGAAATCTGATTGACTATAAGGATTCTAATTTAGTATTTCTTTAGAAATTTACTTTGTTGTTTTTGCTGAAATAAAGTTAGAAATAATCATTCAGTGAGAATCTAAATATTCAGAATGTTTTTAAAAAGAAAAAAATATAAGTGTGCTTACACATATATATATACTTATTAAAAGACATTTAACAAATTAATCATTCCACACGTGATTTTTCTGTGACCTGCCAGTTACACTAGGTAGTAAGAAAAAAAGGCATCCAGGGTGCTTCAAAAATAAATACAGTATAATAACTTGAATTGTATACAATAACGTCAAAAAAAAAACCAAACCATTTAGAATGTGGAAGTTAGTCAGCAAAAAAGAAAAATATCACGTTGGGTTTTTGATAAATGTACTTGATTTGGCAAAACAAACCAGATGCTATTACAATGATTTCTTTCACACAAGCCCCCAGTAAAATTAAAAGATGCTTTATGCCGTTTGCTATACAAATTCTCACTGCTTTGGTTTTCATCTTTTCAGTGGGTTCAATTTTTACACCATTCCTAGGTTCGCTTCCAATTCAGCCTTTACTGCAAGCTTGGAAGGAAGCCCTCTCTAGCAACTTCCATTCTATAGAAATCCAAAGAATGTTAGCACAACAAGATCAACACCCATAAATCAATAGCTTTCCTGTACACTAATAATAATAAGACTGATGAAGAAATCAGGAAATCAGTCCCATTCCCAACATCTTTGAAAAGAATAAAATACTTGGAAATTAACCTTACAAGGGAAATCAAAGATCTCTACAACAAAAATTAGCGGTCATTGAAGAATGAAATCCAAGATGACCTAAGAAGATGGAAAGATGTTCCATGCTCTTGGTTAGGCAGAATTAATATGATAAAAATGGCCATTCTACCAAAAGCTCTATATAGATTTAATGCAATGCCTATTAAGATGCCTAAGTCATTCTTTGCAGACACAGAAAAAGAAATTCTCAAATTCATTTGGAACAATAAGAAACCAAGAATTGCCAAAACATTACTAAGCAAGAAAGATGAAACAGGCGGTTTTGCCATACCAGATCTGAAACCATACCATAGAGCTGTAGTAACAAAGATAGCATGGTACTGGTATCAAGATAGGCAAGAAGACCAATGGAATAGAATAGAAGACCCTGAAACAAACCCTCAAATCTTTAAACATCTGATTTTTGACAAAGGGGGACAAAATATTACATGGAGGAGAGATAGCTTTTTCAACAAATGTTGCTGGACAAACTGGACAGCCACTTGCAGAAAGTTGAAATTAGAACCACATCTTTCTCCTTGCATGAGAATCAAATCAAAATGGATCAAGGAGTAGGAATTAAACCAGCTACCTTGCAACCGATGGAAGACAAATTAGGTCCAACACTTCAGCATTTGGGAGTAGGCAAAGACTTTCTCAACATGTCTCCTAAAGTGAAGAAAATAAAGTAAAAAATCAGTGATTGGGATGCCATAAAGCTAAAAAGTTTTTGCACTGTCAAGGAAATAATTAAAAGAGTCAAGAGATTTCCTACAGAATTGGAGAGAATCATGGGCTATGATTCCTCTGACAGGGGCCTCATATCCAGAATCGACAAAATCCTCAAAAACCTCAACTACAAAAGCACAAACAACCCAATGAATAAATGGGCTAAAGAGCTAAATAGAAACTTCTCAACAGAGGACATTGATCAAGCCAATGAATACATGAGAAACTGCTCTAAATCACTAGTAATCAGAGAAGGCAAATGAAAACTACTTTAAGATATCACCTCACACCAGTCAGATTGGCAAAAATGAAGAAAATAAACAATAATAGATGCTGGAGGGGTTGTGGAGAGATAGGCACACTAACACACTGTTGGTGGAACTGCAGACTGGTACAGCCCTTCTGGAAAGCAGTGTGGAGAATCCTTAAAAAACTAGGGATGAACCCACCATATGATCCTGCTATTCCTCTCCTGGGTGTTTTTCCAGGGGATTTAGAATCAGCTAATAATAGTGACACAGCAATATCTGTGTTCGTAGCAGCTCAATTTACAATAGCTAAATTATGAAAACAACCCAGATGTCTCTCACTAGACGAATGGATCCAAAAACTATAGTACATATATACCATGGAGTTTTACTCAGCAATTAGAAACAATGATATTGTAGCCTTTGAAGGTAAATGGATGGCTATGGAAGAAATTATGCTGAGTGAAATAAGCATAAGCCAGAGAACCAAGGGTCGAATGTCTTCATTCATCTGTGGAGGCTGGAACTAGACCCTGGCCATTGAGAAAGGAGGTCTATTATCATGTTTTAAATCCAGATAAGGTGTAACGTCATACAACCTAAGGCATCTGTAGAGATGTATTGGGAAGGAAGCGGGGGAGGGATAGGGTGGGTAATTGGGGGGGCTCTTTGAGGGTAAATCTAATTTTCAGAATTTTTATATATATTATATTATTTCATTAGAAGCTTATTTAATTGTTCAACAAATAAGTTTCTGAAAAAAATAAATAAACAAAAAGAATGTTAGCACATATCTCATGTGATGAGCAGGTCAAGTGTGTAATGAGAGAGTCCAGGGATTTCTGAGGGATCTTTAAGGTTTTCACCATTCTGAACTTTTCATTGTTTTGTACAAATACATTAATTTGTCTCTCAAAATAACTTTATTTTTAACAGAGTTAAAGCAAGTGGTGGAGGTCAGAGCAAATTATGCCAGAATTCGAAGGCAGCAAGGCCCTCAAGCCACAGACCTTGTAGTATCACCATCTACGAAGCTGCTGTCACTGGTACATCTGCATAATTAATTCCTATCAGAACCTTCATTTTTTGCATTGTATATCACTGGTATAGCTGTGTATTTATACTCATGTTCTTGTTACAAAACAATTGTCATTTATCCCTTTTAATTTAATACAGTCTCTTTTAAAGGTTACCTACCACATTTTACATAAAGTGGCAATTTGATGCCTCATATCTATTCCTGGAAAGGCAATAAAACTAGACAGAATAATGACACTGAAACAACTCTCTTAGGTGGAATTTCTTCCAGGAGAAAAAAACAGGAAATTACTAGTTGATACTGTAATATAATTTAGCAGAATTAAGTAACATATAATATTCATAGGTGAATGTGTGTACATATAAAATAGACTCTTTGACCACTTAACCCTAAATTTGATCCCAACTGATGTTTTCTGGCTCTGTTACTCCGTTTTCAAAACCTCCATGTTAAAGTCCTACATATATTAAATAAAACTGAAATGTTGGTGGCTTCCAAACGTGGCATGAATTGATTGCTCCTCTTCCAATTTCTCTTTAGTCTTTTTTTTTTCAAATTCTACAAAAACTTTAATTACAGTGTCATATCTTTTTAAATTTTTTATTAAGGAATTAAGTTATTATACAATCATAAATGCATATTAAGTAACACTGTGATATGTATTTGTTCCTAAACCAGAATTACCTCCACAATGTCCACACTCTAGTTCTTGATTCTTCTTCTATATTTCACCCCTACAAGTGATATAAATGTTTAGACTGTGAATTTTACAGAATTAAATGATTGCATAAGTATTATTTGGATTCTCAGGGGGGTAAAGAGTATGGTAAATTGTTGATTGTCTCCCTAGATCCCTCCCTATTCTCCCTCCCCATTTTCCCTCCCCCCACTTATCCATGGTTCCCCTAGATTATGTGTTGCTATGCCTTTGCTTGATTTTCACCCAAGTCTGTGTTAGATCTAGCCTCCTCCACAAATGAGTAAAAACATTCAACCCTTGAGTCTGTGTATTTGGCTAATTTCACTCAAAGTCATTTCTTCCATTGCCATCCATTACCTTCAAAGGCCACAATATTGTTGTTTCTAATTGCTGAGCAAAATTCCATTGATTCCATTGAGTATTATATATATATATCATAGTTTTGGGATCCATTCATCCATTGAGTGGCATCTGGGTTGGTTCCATAATTTAGCTATTGTAAATTGAGCTGCTATGAGCATAGATTTTGCTGTGTCACTGAAATGTGCTGATTCTAACTCCTCCTGGAAAGTGCCCAGAAGAGGAAAAACTTGATTGAATGGTGGGTCCATCCCTAATTATTTGAGGAGTCTCCACACTGCTTTCCGGAGTGGCTGTACCAGTCTACAGTTCCACCAACAGTATGCTAGTGTTCTTATCACCCCACAACACCTCTAGCAACTTTTATTGTTTATACTCTTCATCTTTGCCAATCTGACTAGAGTTTTCTTTTTAGTTTTGCTTTTAATTACAGTACAGGCCCCTTTTTGGGGCACAGTTAGATGTCATTCATGAGAGTGAAGTTGGGTATTCCCTGATTTATGGTCAGTAATCAAAAGTTATAAACTATCCTCAACACAGAAACTCTAAGTTATATGTGTGTGTGCATGTGTGTGTGTGTGTGTAACTTATATACATAAATTGAAAGAAACATATCATTTAAGGGCTATTTTCTTTTACGAGATCAAGAGAGATCCTTAGCAGTCTTTGGGTATCAGTTCTATAGGACAAGAGCAGCTTACCTGTTATTATCTTCCCAGGAAGATGGAAAAGTCATTAAAAAAACAAAAATACAGTGACAAAGCAGTTTGGTTCTGTTCCTGGTGGGAATTTTCCAGACAAACGCTCTTCCTCCCTGTCTTCTTCAGAAAGCTACTCATAGTTCTGCCTATATGTAAATTGCAGCCTGGCTAGGCATGTGCAGAATGGCTCAGCTGGGCTCACTCTTCAGTTCCCCACTTCAATGTGGTACGGAAAGGCAGTATATCACTTCTACTGAAGGTGGCTCTTGGTAACTACTGCAAAAGGCCTGGTGTTTCCTCCCAGTCTGCAAATCAGTAGGGCTGCATGAATAAATGCCTCCTCCGACGCTACAGAAAGCAAAGCACGTGGAGGCGAAGTGTCACATGTTACATCAACAATTTACCCTTTTACAGAAATTTGGTTGTGTGATATTAGACATGTGAAGGTTCTCCAAAGCATCTTTGTGCCACACGGAAGACCAAGATTGCTTCTCACTCTGATTTTGCTTTTGATTATTTATTTATTTATTTTTTAAACCAGAAAATCAAAATAAAGGGGGTTAAAGAATTTTCTCTCCAAGTCGAAAAGTGAGTCAACGCGACTCATATGAGCTGGGCCTTTCCTTTGAATGACTTGTTCACAGTCCCCAGAAAGTCAACTAATTTTTTTTTCAAAATTCCTTATAAACAACGACATTTCTCTAGGTGCAAAAGTACCTATCATTTTACTGCCAGGATAAAGTTGATTTGCTATGAAAATGGCATAATTTCACTCTGCATCAAATGTGCAAATTCTTGTGAAGTCTTTGCGGTTGCATGTAAGCACGCCTGAAGCGAAAATTGGTAATATCACACAACGCTGTATCAAGCACCAGGAGACATGAGGCAAAACTCTTAAGTGAACTTTTCTATTACTAGTAAATGGGATTTTAGATGTAATCTAACAGTCATCAACACATCACATCTTATCAGCGAGGCAGCAGCACTTACTTTGTAGACGGCAGCTTGCCTGGGGTATGTTGGCAGTTCATAGCCACTTGTAACAGACCAAGAACAGCCTTACTCCTTCCTTATTATTGACTTTTCTCCTTGGTTGGCTGGAAGGTGGACTGGGGAGCAGTTACTACACCTTCAGCAAAGACTACAGGATAAAACTATTGCAATTCTGTTCAGCCCTTCTAGGTTTTTAATAAACCCAGTAATTTCCTTTGGGGACATGTTTATCAAATTTGAATCAGCCTCATATATATAAGTCAGATTTCAATATTTTTCTATCAACTGAAAACCGTTTATCCATTTATTATTAAATACTAAAGCAACCATCCCCAAGTCCATAGCCTTCTTCAGAAATTTATTTCCTGCTGGTTCACAAACACCCTTAAGGTGATCCAGATGTTAATCAACAGTGTACCAGCATTTGTGATTGCCCTCCGGAGAGCTGGAATTTTCTGCCTACCTCTAGCTTTTGTAGCCTGATTAAGTGTTGAGTAAAGTTGTATGTTTCTAAGCAGGTTAAGTGAAAGCAGTATGCTTCAAAGTTTGACAAATATTTTGAGATTACCTGGCAGTATTTGTAAATAAAAATTTTATTTGAGTGCTTATGTTAGCTTTGTAAACCAAGACACAGCAATGATTCAAAATGCAAAGGTAACTTTTTAGGATGAAAACACTGAATTTCCATTTTTTTCTTGATTGTTCCTAATAACTAAACATTGTGCATCAAAAGGACAAATGAGTAAAAAAACAAACAAACAAAAACAAAAGATTAATTTGTTCTATTTTGTCAGAGAATTGCTTAGAAATTTTGGTCAGTGACATGCAGCATTTGTATGCTACCTTTCAATAACAGCCCAGGTGTGCTGAGTATCATTGAGAGATTTGTGACTCTCCAATGCAATAATTTGAAAGGGACATCATTTTGAAGGAGGTGATCAAAACACACAAGTCTGTGTTATTCTAGGTCATCACAAAATCAGACGCAAATGTTCTCAAATGGAATTTGGACTTAACACTGATTCTCAGTTGTTTTCATTAAACTGATGATTCCAGTTCCCTTCTGGGTATAAGAGCATCTCAGCTCCTCTAAGGTAGGAAAATAAGAAGACAGAGAAGTTCTGCTCTTGGCACAATACAGCCAAATTCTGTAGAAATGGCATGGTTTGGGATTGTGTGGCCAAAGAGACTGCAAAGCGGGATCAAGAGAGCGCACTCAGGCGAATGCTGATGAGAGTAAATGGACTCGTTGAGTCACAGCGGATGTTCAGTGGGTGCCTGCTGCCAAATATAGTATTTTCTAATTCTGCAAGTCTGTAATATGAAACTACTATCAATAGACTGTCACACTGTACCATATGTGCAAATAGAAATGTATGAGAAAAGTGCTATGCCCATGGTGCAACTGGGTTGGAGAAGAGAGGAAGAAAGGGGACAAGAAATTACATTTATAGGGCAAGTAAAATGGTGATTCTGAATTCAATGAGCCATCAATCATTGTCTGCAAAATTTCGAACTGAAGGATTTCAGAAGGATACTGTCAGTGTGGGGGTATGTAGACTCTTCAGTCAAGCTGCTGGACCCATAGGTGCTAGCTTGTTAGTCCTAGAGAAGAAGGGGTGATCTTGAGAACTGATACTGGGGTTTTAGCCCAGGTGCCGATGCTCCATAACATCAGTCTGTCACCACCCAAGCAGCCACAACTGGCAGTCATATTTTAAAGGAAATTTCCTAAAGCCACACTGTCCTGAAATAATCCTTCAGACTATGGTATAGAGAGATGGAGGAGAGGAGGAAATCTCCCAGGGCTCCTAGATGAGTTCTCCCCAAAGTATATGATTTGAATATGTCTCTGATTTCAGTTCCATCACTTTCTTCTTTCCTCTCTTCTTCTCTCCCTCCCTGCCTTTTGGACTTTTCTCCTATAAAAACCTTCAAAACCCATCTTTCATTAAAAAGGAAAAAAATCCTTCCTGGAACAATCTGTGGGTCAGCAAGGGATATTTCCCTAATATGACTCTCAAATTATAGTGTACACAAGAAAAATTTAGGGAACTATATAGAATGTACAGATTCTTGAGCCATATCCTGGAGATGGTTGAGGTGAGGCAGGGAATCTGCGTTTTATTGAGCACCTAACAAGTGACCATAGTTTGAGACAGACACCTTTTTTTTTTTTTTTTTGATTGAACCCAAGGATCCTTTTTATTTATTTTGAGACAAGGTCTCACTAAGTTGCTTAGGGCCTTGCTTAGTTGTTGAGGCTTCAACAACTTCAAATATGTGATCTTCCTGTCTCAGCCTCCTGAGTTGCTGGGATTACAGGCATGTGCCACTGTGACCAGTGTTTGAGACACTTTGCAATAGTCTGGGGCTTGTCAAGAAAAATGGTATATCAGTAGGGTATGGTATGAAAAGAACCCCTAACCATGCTTTGGGGACTAAGAAGACAAAGAAGAATTTCCTATACGGGTGAGGGCTTGAACAGAAGTGTCCTTGTGTTTTCTCATTACCATTTTCTTAAGAAACGATTGAAATGCTCGTGAGTCACCTGGAGGAGGTTAGAACTAGACCCAGATATGGAAGGGCCAAAGAAGCAAGTCTGAGGTTTGAAAGCTTCCAATGTTAATTAACCTGCCTTCGCTGCTGATGAAATCTTGCTATTTTAAAGGTCACCGATTTAATGTCAGCACTGTGGTACATATATCAAGAAGCAGAGTAATTCTGAGGGTGAGGAAAATAATCAGCATCTTCCTAGCATTTTATATATGCATTTATATTTATATATATATAAAGAGGAAGAGCTATGGAACAAGACAGGATTCTTGTTTCCATAGTTGCTCTTCCCCAATGAAGGAGCTACTTACTAGGGGGCAGGCTAACCCTCTGTTCTGTTTACTGTAAGTCTAGTTAATGTGATCTGAGCCACCCGAATCCCTGGCAGTCTCATCCAAGACTGTGAAAATTCACAGGTTATTAGTTCAGAGAGACACAGTGCATGTGTGCAGGAAGGCACTTGATCTGTGTGTGTTCAACGTCCTTAGCAATCAGGGAAATGAAAATGAAAACTACACTGATATTTCATCTCACTCCAGTTAGAATTACTACCATCAAGAATACAAATAATGGGGGCTGGAACAGTGGCTCTACGGTTATGGTGCTTGCCTGGCACGCGCAAGTACATGGATTCAAACCCCAGCACCCACACGTACACAGCTAAGCGTCAGAGCAATGGGGGCCATGTGAAAAACTCAATAAAAGTTGATTCTCTCTCTCTCTCTCTCTCACTGTCCTTCTCTCTTAAAAAAGAAGAAGAAGAAGAAGAATACAAATAATGATAATTGCTGGTGAGGATTTGGGGGAAAATGTTCACTTATACATCACTGGTAGACTGTAAATTGGTACAACTACTTTGGAAAACAGTTGGAGATTCCTCAAAAGACTGGGAATGGAACCACTGCATGACCCAGCTATTTGACTCCATGACATTTATACATAAGGACTAAAACCATCATGTTCTAGCAATACATGAATACCAATATTTACAGTAGTGAAATTCCCAATGACCAAGCTATGGAACCAACCTAGGTGCCTGTCAGCAAACAAATAGATAATGAAAATGTGGTATAGATGCATAATGGATTCGTAATCAGTCATAAAGAAGACTGAAATTATATCATTTTCTAGTCAAATAAGTCAGACTCAGAGAGTCAAAAGTCAGATGTTTCTCCTCAAATGTTGAAGGTAGACAGAGAAGGAATTAAAAAGAAGGATCTCATGAGAATAGAAGGATGACCAATAGAGTTGAGGAAGGGGATCAAGAGGGAGGGAGAAGAAGAAGGATTAGAGAAGTACTGGGGAGTGAAATCTACTAAAATATGCCATGTCCATATGTGAACATGTTACCATGAATCCTGATGATATATGTAATTATAATGTACTAACTAAAATTAAATATAATAATAGAAGGAAGATCAAGAGTAGCATGGATGGGGGAAGGAGGGAAAAGGAAAGTAGTGGGGAATGAGATTAATCAAGTTATGTTATATTCATGTACAGATATGGCACATATATTATGAATAATTATAATGCATCAAAAAAAGCATCAGGCACTGTTGGAGGTGTTAGACATCCAAAAGTGAATGCAATAGGTGGCTGTTTGGATAGACCTACACAGCTGGAGGATGGGTCTGATTGTGGAAGACTTTGGCATTCATGTAGTGGGAAGTCAATAGAGGGAACTGACATGAAAGTTGGACTAGACATTGCATGTTAAATTAAGCTCATTCTGGTTACGTGTGACAGAGACATACCCCATGTACTTCTGGTGCTGGAGGTCTGTTGGATTGATTGACAAGGAAGCAAAGGAGCTCAGGAAAGCCTATCACACAGGCATCACGGCAGCGTCTGTTTAGGAGCCATGCCCATCTGTGATCCAGAGGCCACCCCTCTAGTCAGCCATTCCTGCTCATGACTTCCTTGCAACTCTGGGCTTCCTGTTTCTCCTATAAATTTTCTACTTCTCCAATGCGTTCTTCTATTGCACACTAAGACAAGCACTTGCGTGCTTATGGCTTCTGTTTTGCAAATCATTACCTGTCTTTTCTTCATATTTTTTTGTTTTTTTCTTTCTTCCTTAATTTTAATTTTTTTTTGACACAAGATCACTCCACCATCTGAATTACTTTCTTTCTGTCTTTTTTTTTCGGGGCTAAGGATCGAACTCGGGGCTTTGCGCGTGCTAGGCAAGCACTCTGCCACTGAGCTAAATCCCCAACCCCTCTTTCTGTCTTTTGATGGAAGACTGAATGAATGGAAGGCAACCAATAGCTTCCTTTTCATTGTTCCTTTAGATTAAGACGTCAGGGCTGTAAAATATTAAAGTACAACTTCCCCAGGTAAGCAATAACATGGATTATTCTTTAATTAGGAAGCAGTGGACCTGGTGGGCACTCAAGGATCCATGGCAATTTTGATATAAATATGCAATTCTGCCATTGCTATGTTGTTTTCTCCCTTCCACTGATGGATGAAATTAACAGTGGAGTCAACTAGGCTGTCATTATTCCTGTTCAGTCTGTCAGAGGCTTGGCCTTGGGTGCACTGTCAAAACAGGCATTGGTTGGGTGAACTAAATGGTCTCTGCTAAGCCATCAACATGAACCTGAGGTTAGAATCTGTGACTTCGATTACAACATAAGGATAGCTACCATGAGACTCTTAAGTAACACTTCTGAATATGAGCAAGTCTATCAGAAAAATGCAGAGAAGGTCTTGCAAAACTCAGGACACTCTTGAATTTGTATCCGAACAATTTTGACAAATCAATCCTGAATGCAATTTAAAAAAAAAATCAGGACTTTTCCTTGCCTCTTGTTCAATGTAGCCTTTTGATAGGATTCATGCCATCTGGATTCTATTTTTTTTTTTATTTTTGAGCAACCTTACAAGATTTTAACAAAATAATATAAAATGTGTATAAGATGTTTATATATTCTGGACATTGCAATTATCCCCAGGAGTGCCCCCCCCAATTACCCTCCCTTGTCCCTCCCTTCCCCTTCCCATTATAACTCTAAAAATAGTATTAGATTGTAAAGCATTACATCTTATCTGAATTTAACTCATGTTTCTAGACCAACTTTCTCATTGTCCAGGGTCTAGTCCCCACCTCCACAGATGAGTGGAGACAATCGACCCTTAGATCTCTGGGTTAAGCTGATTTTACTCATCATCATCTCTTCCACAGCCATCCATTTACCTTCGAAGGCTGCAATATCATTGTTTCTAATTGCTGTGTAATATTCCATGGTATAAATGTACCACAGTTTTTGGATCCATTATTCCATTGAGGGACACCAGGGTTGTTTCCATAGCCTAGCAATAGTAAATTGTGCTGCTATGAACATCGATATTGCTGTGTCACTGTAATGTGCTGATTCTAAGTCCCCTGGAAAGATACCCAGGAGTGGAATAGCAGGGTCGTATGGTGGAGTCATCCCTAGTTTTTTAAGGATTCTCCATACTGCTTTCCAGAGGATTCTATTTTTATTACCGTCTCTTCTACCCTTGCTGTCAGAGGCCACCCTGACTTAACAATTTTCCCAACATTGAAATGTGATTCTACCTACCGCGCTCCATACTGGTTTGCTGTGTTTGAATATTAAATTCTCATTATACTGCAGAACATCCACGGAGAAGTAGTGTCAGTTAGATATCTTCATAGAAAGGTTGAGATGAGCCTCATCTACACATACAAGTAAAGCTATATGTTCAAGAAGCTTAAGGCAAACTGCGGTGGCAGCACCTGACATGTTATCAGAATGTCACACTCCTGGTCCTCTTGCTCATTCAGGAAGTGACTAGAAAACAGAAGTCCATTTTCATCTGCACCAACTTATAACTGTTACTGTAAATAAAATGGGATTTATTTGCAGGGTTTTTAAGTACTTTAAGTTGTTTTCTTGCTTTTTTTTTTTTTTTTTCAGTACTGGTGATTGAATCCAGGGGTGCTTTGCCGCAGGGCTGTATCCCAGTCCTTTTTATTTTCATTTTAAGACACAGTCTTGCTGAGTTGCCCAGACAGTCCTCAAACTTGTGATCCTCTTGCCTCAGCCTTACATTATCTTACTTCAAACATCACCATCACTCACTTGGATAATACCGATCCTTTTCTAACTAGTCTTTGCACACACCCTGCTCCTAGTCTTTCTCCTCTCCAGTTCTTTAACATAGTAGTAGCCAGAGTGATCTTTCTAGAACGGAAGTCTTTTCCTATCACTCCCTTGCATAAATACCTCAGTGGCCTCCTGTCCTTCATGGAAATGAAGAACAAACTCCTCCATGTGTTGCCCAAAGCCCTTTGGAATGTGGTGCTCCCTGGCTCTGGAGTTATGTGGTTCTCAGGTCTGTCACATAGCTCTGCACTCCACTCTTCCTAAACTTTCTCCTTTGCCCCCACCCCTAAATGTGTGCCTTCTCTTATTTCCATACTGTGTACATTCTCTGACTGCTGGGAACTCCCTTCGGAGGTCTTCCCCTCTACCAAATGCTCACCTTAATTGTAGCAGTGGGCTTACCCTTTCTCTCTATGGCCTGCAAACCCCTTGAACGCAAGGCCAGGTTTGTTTAGACTTATATCCCTAAGATCTAAATACTATTCCTAAATATTATTCTAAATATATACATATGCATTCATATATATTTGTTGAATGAATATGAAATTTAGGGTAAGTTAAGTTGTGGTTAAAAATGTTTTGTTCTATTTTAGTGTGCACTGAAAGTACCTAGTTTTTGATATAGGTAATATATTGAATCAGAATTTAGCTTTCTGCAGAACTTCTTTCTCACCTGCATTATTGAATGAACCTATAGAATGTCACATTGCCTAATAAAACAAGACTGCACTTGTTGATGAGACAGTATGGACCAACTAAATTTCCTTACAGTCAAGCCAAAGTGCAGTTGCTTATGATCCCTTCTTCATGTACTGCAACTTTCAAAATACTCTTCAGGCCTCATGGAGTAGGAAACACTTCTCTCATCAGAGCGCAGACAGACCCTCAGCTGCAGGCAGCCTGGCTTGGAAGGGAAGACATGTCACTCCCTTTCGCAAGCGTGATGATTTGTGGCTGAGAAGGGAGAGGCCGCTCTCTGAACCACATGCCCCCTGGTCAGGCAGGCTAAGGAAAGATAAATGGCATTATACAACAGACATCTGAATGTTTCGTATTAAATTAGTCCCACAGAGCACCCAGAATTCTCATTCCATAAATCACAAGGTAAAGTAAACTCACTTCCAGGTTAGATTGCTGTGACTTTGGCCCATGGTGTCATAGATAATCTGAGAACAGTTAAACATTTGTCTGAAATAGTAATAATTTTCAGCATATTTACTCAGTGGTGATGAGGTGACCCAGACTGATCTCTGCTGCCAGAAACAGCATGTAAATAGGAGTCAGCCAATTGGGGAGATTTCCAAACAGGAGTCACTGCTCCTCGCACCCTCAATCTGCTCTGTCTACCCTTAGTCTGCTCTGAAGCTGCACATACTCCTTTAGGAGCTGCTAGGTGCAGCGGGCCCAGATGAACAAACTCTATCCCTGAAAAAGGGTAACTATGAAAGAATATTGAAATGCTCCCATCCCTTTACTAAATTGCAGTCACCTGCCATTTCGAGATCTACCTTCATTTTGCCATGGTCTAAGAACCACAGACCTTAAGTCCACTAAATCCACAGTTCCCTTCAGTGGCAAAGGCCAATTCTGAGAATATTTTACGTATACATGGATCTATTCTGGTGCTTCCATTCCTGAGCTGACATCTTGGCTACTTAGGACACTTAATTGAATGGAGGGGAACATTGGAGTGGGGTTCATGAGACCATCCTACTCGATGCTAACTAGCTGAGGGATGCTAACTAGTCTAAGTGGCTGCCGCTGCTTTGAGAAAATGAGAAGGGAAAATTGTTAATCTCTCAAGTTACATCAACTTCAGAAGTCTGATTCTGATTCAGTGGTGATATATGATTAAGCACAAGAGTTGTGGTAGCCAGAATCCCAGCTATTTCCTAAGTCTAGGATCTGCATCTAGGGGCCAACTTTATCCTGAATCTCAGTAGAGCAACAGAAGGAAGTCACGACATAGCTTTGGGATAGCTAAGGACTTGAAATGACTCCCTTGATAGAAAGATCCCTGAACTTGGAATTAAACATTTGCCTTGAATCTTACCTCTTGGAGTCCTGAGAAAGTCCCTTCGTATAAGAATCAAATGAGATTACTAACATGAAGAAGTAGGGCACTCACATGTCTGGAGTTCTACCTGTACACGCAGGTGCTACCCTGGACTTTCACATTGTTATGTTCTCATTCACAACCATGCTCTGAAGCAGAAGCTGAGCTTCAGAAGAGTGAATTACCTTGCACAAAGTCACAGCTAATAAGTGGCAGAGCTGGTATTTGTATCCAGCCTACCCGCAAAGCCCATCCTTTCTTCGTTATACATCTCTCTGTAAGTTTTCAATGCTGTCCAACTGTCACATATTATTATTGGTAATTCTAAAAGTCAATTCATCGGATGCCTTTGTGGACTTATTTTGTGGATTAGTTTCTGCCTGCTGGGATCGTTTCCTCAATGACAAATTAGGCAAAGTGAGTCACACTGTGATGCCCAACCCAAGTTGGGTAGCATACTGCCCTGTGCATGAGAGAGGGTCTTACCCTCTCACCAGGCCATGATAAACCAGCAGAGGCCTCACCTCCCTACCCCAGTGCTGCATTTATCCATGTATTAGTTTGCTAAGGCTGCTGTGTTTATATGTTTAGCACTGGTATAATAGAATACCTGAGACTAAATACTTAATAAAGAACAGAAAGATCAAGACCAAGGAACCAGTATCTGGCAGGTCCTTTTAAACTCACATGGTGAAATGTGGAAGGGCAAGAGACAGTGACTCCCCTCCTCCAAGAGCTTTTTATGGCTGCATTAATCCATTTATTAGGGTAGAGCTTCATGACCTAAACACCTCCCAAAAGGCCCCCCTCTCAACCCTATTGTGAACTGTTTCCAACACATGAATTTTGGAGGATAGATTCAGACCATAGCAACTGCCATAGCAAAGTACCAGAAAATGGATGGCTTAAAAAGCAGAAATTTATTATTTAACACTTCTAAAGTCCAAAAGTCCAAGGTCAAGGTGAATTGACTCCTTCAGAGAGCTCTTAGGAAGACTCTGTCCCATGCCTCTCCCTGGCTTCTGGTGGTTTGCTGGCACTACGGTCTGAATGTTTGTCTCCCTACCCTCCAATTAAGAAGTTGAAACAAATTCATCCAATGAGAGTATTAGGAGGTGGGGCCTTTGGGAGATGGTTATATAATGAGGGCAGAGTCCCTCCCAAATGGGATTAGTGTCTTTACAAAAGAGCCTCCAGAGAGTGGCTTGCCCTTCCACTACGTGAAGATGTAGCAAGAAGGTACCATTTGTGAAGCTGGCATCAGGCGCTCACCAGACAGAAACTGGCAGCACCTTGATTATGGACTCCGCAGCTCCCGGAACTGTGACAAATAAGCCACCCAATGGAAGGTATTTTGTTATAGCAGTCTGAACAGACTAAAATAGCTGGCTCTCTTTGACACTCCTTGGCTTGTAGAAGCATCACCCTGATCTCTGTTTTCATCTTAATTTGGAATTCTTCCTGTGTCCCAATTTTCTCATTTTTATCAGGATACTGGTCATATTGGATTAGAGACCCACTCAACCCTAGTGTCACCTCAACTAATAACATCTGCAATGATCCTCTTTCCAAATAAGATTACATTCAGAGGTGCTGGGATTAGGGCTTCAGAGTGTGAATTTGTAGGGGACGCAATCAGTAGCAGGAATTCCATACCACACCTTCACAAGCACTTTGAGCACAAGTACCCTACCATTAGAGATCACAGCGTTCTTTCCTGATGGCAAGTCTCTCTCTCTCTCTCTTTTATGTCTTTCTTGTTCCTTACTAACACTGGAGTCTGATATTAATGGAAAAACCATTAAAAAGAAAACTATTATCCTATGAGGTAAAGTGAATGCACTCAACTGTAAAAGGAAGACTTATCGATCAATTTCAGTTAAACCTTGCTTGTCTGACACTTCGCAGCAAAGGAATGTGTTTTTATTGCCTGGCCAGATAGTTCAGATTTCCGGTCAGTCTCAGTAAAGACCCCTTTTATAACATTGATAAAATTTTATCACAGAGCTATGAAAACAAAATTAGATTTCATAACTCACATCAGGCCTTGAAGAGGGGGATGCTTCTATAAATTTTACAAACCTTATCAAGCTTTCATGCACCTATTCTGATATTTTTTAAAGAATAGCTGCTTCTACTGAAAGTCATATATATGTACATGTGTGTATAAATACATGTGTATATGTATGTGCGTATCTGTGCATATATAAATATAAATATAATTTTTGCTTTCTCTACGTTCCAGGAAAGAAAACTTTCATCACTTGCTTGTAAACAGAAATGCCAATTATTTAGATTGCTGAAGATTCTCTGAAATTAGGCAAATCCGCCTCTGAAAATGAAAACTTCATAGATTATTTAGAAAATGTAATCCTAAAATCTGCCTTCAAAATAACTGGATTTTTCACAGGCATATTTCTGAAGAATTTCCAACAACACTGGCAAATCAGCCACAATATATCCTTCAATTCATAGACAGGAGCAGTGTTAGCCAAAGTGACCGTGTCAATGGTAAAATCTTGTGTATATTCTTTAGTCTTTTCAGTCCATAGAGTGGCCTTTTTTTTTTTAATAAATTGTATATATGGGAAGTGAGTCTTTGTCTCCCTAAGGAGACTGTAAGTGCCTAAAGGGCAGAGACCCTTGGTTTTATTTATCACATGGGCTCCTTGATAAAGCCCCCAGTCCCACTCCCAGGAGCACGCAGGGGAAGAAAAAGGTCTCCATATTCTACCCTTGTGCTGGTCCTCAATTGCAATGGAGGGTCTGCCTCATAGAATTCCATCCTCCAGCCCTTCAGGATGAACTGCAGTTCTCACAGTCAAATTCAGGGGAGTTGTAGCTGAATAGTCCTTCCTGCTTTCAGAGATACAAAACACATCTCAAAATTGTGCAAATGAAATCAATGTCATGGCATAAACTAGACATCTTATATTCTTAAGATACATCTCATGACTATATATTTTGGATTCAAATACCAAGTTTGAAGAAACACACAAAATTATATGAAGTCACTTATAAATGAGCTGACATCATTTAAAACAGCAGATTATTTTGAAGCAATTCTCAAATTGTTTTGAGAATCTTCTAGAAAACCACAATTTTACAAAATGTACCTATCAAAAACACTTCTTGTTGTTTTTTAATATCATTTCTAGGCACTCACAGAACTACCTGAAAAACATCCGTAAACTTTCCAAATAAAGAAGTCTTCATATTTTAAAAATGCATTTCTTGTTTCCATAATCTCAAAGGTTTGAGGGACAAAGAATCCATGCTTCGCAAATGGAAGGTTGGGAAATGCGCATTGGCTAAAGCAGACTCTCTTGCTTTTTGTCATCCGTTATTTTGTTATATTCAAAAACGATAAATCATGAAGGTTTCCTAGCATTTCTTTTTGTTTGTTTGTTTGTTTGTTTATTTGTTTTCCCATCTAGGAATCTGAAATGGAAAAAGAAGAAGAGATACGAACTTCCTCCAAGAGTGTTGTTAATTTTGGGCATTCCTTGGAGAAAACCCTTATTACCTGGAAGGGGAAAAGAAGCTAATTAAGTTGACATTTCTCACAATCACAAACCCATTTTACTTGCTACATGCGGTTTTCCTTTTGTCTGTCAGGGGGACAGTAGGGAGCACCACAGGCCTGGCACTTGGGGACTGAAACTTAGGGAAGAGTGGGTGAGGACATCCGGAGCCTGCATGGAAATTACAGCTATCTCATTTTAGAAAAATGGAACCCAGCTATCTCCATCCCTACACTTCTCGCACACTTCTCTTTTATCCAAGATGGTAATATTAGCAAACATTCAGATAACTTTCTGATCATTTTGTTCCAAGTCTTGCTACAATTGTACTTCAGTTAATTGGGTTGACATTTACTGTAGTCTACTCAAAGTGCCTTCGACTCCTTTTAAGATATTATTTAGAGATCTCTAAAAAACACTAAATTTTTATGTGAAAAAATGTATTGGATTAGGAGTCGATGTCACTGTCAATGACTAAGAGTTCTCACATTAGTTAAGAGCGCTAGAGTAGGAGCCAGAAGATGCCCTGGAAGGCTGCTGTGCCTGTTCTGTGTTTTGTTCTCAGAGCCCAGCTAGGTGCCTGGAACACAGTAGGTGCTCATTAAATTTTTGTGAAGTATCAAATCACTTCTGGCTGTGCCTTTTAATACCCATGAGCCCTATCTATTTTCTCATCTGTGAAATGAGAATAGTAATGATTCCATTCAGCACCCCCAAAGTTGTTTTTAGCATCTGATGAGAAAACATGGAACAAAGCATTTTTCCTCCTCCTCCTTTTCCTTATGGTGCTGGGGTTCAAACCCAGGGCCTCAGACATGCTGGGCAAGTGCTCTACCTCTGAGCTACTTCCTCAGCCCCCCCCCTTTTTTTTGTTTTTTGTTTTTTGTTTTAGGACATAGTCTTACTAAGTTGCACAGGCTGGTCTCAAACTTGTGATCCTACTGCCTCCGCCCCCAGAGCAGCTGGGGATGACAGGCGTGTATTATGTAACTAGATTTTTCCTTCTTTTTTGAAGAAAGGAATAGTCTTCAAAATTAGGCATGTGTACTGTAGGGGAGGAAAAATAATTTTCTCTCTATCCTTCTGGGTTGGATCCATGTAATGAAAAAGAGATTGACCTGAGAAAAACAAACAGAAGCTTATTAGCATGCATTCATTCCTCATGTATAAATGGGAGATAACAAAAAAAAAAAAAAGAGTAATTCTCAGAGGCAGCCTAGATTTCAGGCTTAAATCTCATCTTCAATTAAAAGAAAGAGGGTATAGGAGAGACCTTTAAGGGAGATGCCTGTGTTGCCCTGGCCAACACAGGGTGGTTTGTGGGTTTAAATCAGGACTTCTCCCATGCTGGTTGCTGGTGATTTAAAACCATCCTTCCAGAAACAGAGAGAGAGACACCCTTACAAATGGAGATTTCCTTTATAGACATAAATTTCCTTTACAAAAGGATAACTTCTGCCCTGTAAACAGAGTTTCCCTGGTGTCTGCAGTTTCTCAATTAGCTCCAAATAATCCTTCTGCCTACAGGCATATTTTGGGGTGGCATAATCTGTCTCCTACAGATCTTGTGCAGATACAAAAGTTAAGTACTGTTGTGTTATTGTGGAGGTGAATAAAGATCAGAGACAGAATTCAAAATAAGGCATTTTGTTTTTATAAGAATTTTCCTGCTGAAAAGGAGTGTGTACTCAGCCAGGAGGGCTGATATATCAGCCCACCTTAGACCTTCATGCCTCAAACTCGGGAGCTTTCTTTTCTTATGTGTACGGTCTAAGGCTTCTCAGAGCTTCCTTGTGGCTGGTTCGGAGGTTAGAGGATGCTTACTTTAATTAGGGAGAAGTGGCTTTCTGATTCTTCACAGGAGAGGGAGTGACAGATGTTGTAGTTGAAAGTTAGAAAAAAATTTTTAAGGGGTGGCAATAGCATTTGCTTATTAGATTGTGGTTTCCTTAGCAATTTGAGAAGCAAGTGTCACCAGAGGAGGGCTGAGGAGTTGCTGGAGTGGGGGACCTCAACTCAGGACTCAGTGGGATTCTTGACAACCATTGCAGAAATGAATTTAAGGATATGTCAGAGACGTAGAGGTTTACTTAGGAAAGCAGAGACACATTCAAGAGAGAGTGGGGGCTGTCTCATTGGGGTGAAACAAGGAACACACAGTCAAGGGAGAGTGTGGGCCATCTTGTGAGAAGCGTCAACACCAGGCCATGGTGTTGGGGTGTTAATATTTAAAGAGGGACAGTAGGTGGATCTGCACTAGCGGTGGAGTCAAGTTGGTGCATTTTTTTTTAAGAGAGAGAAAGAGAAAGAGAGAGAGAGAATCAATTTTATTTAGTTTTGCGTGTGGCTTTCGTTGCGCCAAGACTTCGTTGTGTACATGGGTGCTAGGGTTTGAACTCCCATACTTGCTCATGCCAGACAAGCGCCACTGAGCCACCGCTCCAGCCCCAGGTAGGTACAATTTTGCACCCATCTTTCCTGTGCTTGTGACACAGGGGAAAAATACAGTTGGAATTTTGGGTCAATCAAGAGGAAACCCATTCTTTGTAAGAGGGCAAAGAGTGTCTGCTGCTTCTAATGATCCCCAATGCTAGTAAGGAGGGTCCCAGCAGACACTCCCTTCTGCTGACAAAGGCACTGGCCAAGGACTGGATCAGCAGGAACTTGGAGTCCATGCTCCTAGGCATGGCAGAGGGAAAACAATGGCTTTGAAACTATAGAAAGGGTGAGTCCCATCCCCTCTTAGGCTCTGTCCCTTTCTCCCACTCTGCTGTTTTTCCCTATGCTATGCTTTCTGATATTTTCTTAAAATCTGTCTACTATGCTTGCCTTGGTGCCTTTCAGCGTCATTCATCCTCTCAGGGGACACGGACCCAACTTCTACCAAACCGGTATCACTTGTACATTGCATCCCGTCACTTTCTGCAGGCAAGGAGCCAGGCCAAGGATGAGGGCCAAGGATAAGGGCTGGGTTACTCATGAACAGCTCCATGTGTTCCCTGCATTCTACGGCTTTGGGTGTTTTGGGGATTCCATGTATCTTTCTCTTTCTGTCTTTCAAGGCTTCCCTGAAGCTAAGAGGAAAGTGGCGATACTTATTCATGTTCTCTGTGGGATTCCTGTGACATGCCAGCAAGGCTCTGTGTGCCAGGGCTGTGGTGATAAACCAGACAGTACAATTTGCTACTTTGGAAGCACTGTATTACAGAGTTTGGGCAAGATGGCTGTAGACTTGGAGCTAATAAATAAGGAATTATCTCTGCTATAATAAAACCTCCAATGTAGCAAAAGACTCTCAACTTGTTGATAGCTTAGCTTGTGACAGGGAAAAAGTGTAACAAATACTGAAATGTCTCCAAAATTGTTGAACTGAACTTCTCTGGGAAAAATCCTACAGACTGAACTTGACTGAGTAGAATAGTGCGATTGTGGAGATATAAAATGTGGGTGCATGCCTATAGATCCAGAAACCTAGGAGCCCAAGGTAGGGAGATTGCAAGTTCAAGGCCAGCCTCAGCAGCTTAGCAAGGCCCTCAGCACTTAGCATGGCCCTGTCTGCGACTAAAAAATAGTAACGGCTAGAGATTTAGCTCAGACCACAATTATTTTGGATTATCTCGGGTCCTTTAATTACCATTCACTGTCAATCTGTGTTTTGGATCTAAGATCCTTGTGACTATTAGGTACAACCCTTGGAATGTGTTCTAAGTTTAACAGACTTCCAGCCTCTACCAACCCTAAAGCTAAGAATGCCATGAGAAAGATTTCCACACTCTTGAGTAGCACACCTACCTAATTCCCCCAGCAATGTGTTTATCAAATGTATTGATTTATGGCTCTCCTGTTCTGTAGCTGTAGGTGATCCTGTAACTTCTGCAGCAAAATGTGTCATTCTGAGTAAAAAAATACTGTTCCTGAGCCATGGCCATTCATATTTGGCTCAGAATAAACTATTTTCCTACTTCCTTTCACGCAGTCATTATTTTAATTGGCAAGTGTTCCTGAGTTGGCATTTATTTCTCCTTGTGCTTCAAGAGATCATTGTCATTGTCATCTCTGCTGCCGCTTCTGCCATCACTGCCAGGGTTGTCAGGAAGGGAAGTGTTGTCCAGTAGGTTGAATCTGAGATGGTAACACCATGAAGATGAACTAGGAAGGCTCTTGTAGTAGGCACTTAACTGCTTATTCAGATGCATCGACCAGTTGAATCCTCACAGCTGTTATTAGCTGTTATTGCAGATCTGGAAGCTAAGGCCCTGATGTTCAGTAACTTGCCTTAAGTCTCATGAGTGAGAAGGGATAGAGTGAAGCCCAGTGTTGAAGCATGGAGTCTAAACCCCTTTGTTAACCACTGTCCATTTTGTTCATGCCAGAAGTATTTATTTACTGAGCATTTACTCTGTACTAAGTACTTATTATAATGAGTTCAGTTTAGCATTAATCACATTAACCCTCTGTTCTATCAAGAGAAAAGAAAGTGCATAGAGGAAGAGAGAAAAAAGAAGACAAGGTGAATACAGATGCAAGATACACCCTACTTTCTCCTTTGATTGAACTCAAGAGAAATAACTTTTTCTCCCCCTACCACTCTGACTGAGCTTCTGGAATCTCTCTGCTGTCTGAACTTGAACAAATGTAAAACTTCTATTTTCTCTGTTCCTGGAACTTTTTGAATACAAAAACATTTGGTTTAGATTAAACCCATTGACTGAGGCATTATAATTCCACCTCAACACAGAGGATCCCATCAACCATCGCCTTATCTAACCTAGCTGCTTATTACAGTAACAGAGCGCACTAGACAGGGGGCCAGGGCAGGGCTAGAGGGAGAAGGTCACTCAGTTTTAGCAGCCACAGGTACACAGCAGGGCAGTCCTTTCAGAACCCAAATAAATGGATTCGGAAAATCCAATCAGGAGCATGTGTGTGCGTTTGTGTAGAATTTTTTTCACAGTGAATCTAAATTATAGAGATTTTAATAGCTTCAGTAATTAGAGGAGTATGCCGTCAACCCCATTACGCTCCTGTGTAACATCACACTCCCATGGCCCGCCTTCTCTGCTTGCTGGGCTCCCTGCAAGGGTCCCCCTCCCCCTTATTTTCTACCATTGGGAGGTGGGTTTCTTTTCAAAGAGCTTACTGTTCACATTGTTCTCACCCCCTCAATATACTGGAGGTTTGATTTGCTTTCTCAGGGGTTTCATCACTGCATGGCCCAGCAGCACCAGAAAGGTGCAGAGAGGGGGTCGGTGGTTCATTTGGCGCATACGCTGCGGTGGAGTTGCTCAGTGGACCTTGTAGAATGCCAGGCACAAAAGGGAGATGCCGCAATTGTTTACAGTTTAGTGAGATTAAACAGTTTTTGATGATTCAATTACTGACTTTTAAGAGAGCCGAACTAAATGCCTAGACTCGCTCTCTTAAGGCATAGACTTCGCAACTTTCTATGATCTGTAGTAATCCTTCACTTCTTCGCATAGATAATTTCCCCGTAAGTGCTAAAGCTTATATTTTAGGCTACATTGGGCATCTCTGATTTTTGTTGTTATTTTCTCTTGAACTAAAAATAAATGAACTTCAGACGATTTTAAAATTAAGGCCAAGTTTGCTGTATGACTAAAATGACGCAGTTTATCTAATTAAGAGATTGACATTTTTCCATATTCACGTATGTATTTTCTTAGGGGCTGTTGATGGTGAGGGGGTTGAGATGAGTATGGATTCTCTGCTCCCACTGGCAAATGAAGTCTGGGCGTACTGCAGATTCCAGCAGCCAAAATAGCCAGCTTCTAGTGTTTGAGCTGTTCCTTGGGCTGGCAGCAGGTTTCTGTGGCCAAAATGGCGTTAGCAGCTCCCCATCTAAAAGCTGTGCGGTACAGCTCTTGTGTGGTGGAAATTCACCCCGGGAATTGGCACCAATCTTCTGGGTTCTTGTCTTGCCAATCAAATCCAGGACAACCATGGAAGGAGGAGTAAAAGGAGTAGGATTTACTTAAGGAAGGAGAGCAGAGACTGCGCAAGGCGGCGGGGTACCTGGAAGCAGGACAGGTCTAATGGAGGTTAGGCCAGGGGTTATATTGGTTTGGGGTATGAGCATAATTAACATTCACGCAAAGCAGGCATTGAGAAATGCATCTACACCATTGGTTGAAGCCTATGCAAAACAGGCATTGAAACTAAGCACCAAAGTCATTGGTTAAAATCTCTGCAAAACAGGTAGCAATTCTTTCCCTCTGAGACAAAGGAGTTGCTCCCAAAGGTGAGCCTCATGGTCATTTGGTATGAAGGCCCTGTGCATACTCCTTAATGGCTCTGTACTGGCCAGCTTCTAGGTGTGGTTGAATGGGACCCATTGTCCTGACTAGCCTTTTCACTCTCTGCTAAAACTGTCTCACTGTCACAAAGCACCTTTCCTTGCCATTTGTTTTTGGGGGATTTTTATATTTTCATGAAGATATTCTCAAGAAAGACATGTGGGATTTAATATATTGGGGTCACTCTTTCCTAGCCACTCTCTCCCTACTAAAAAGGAAAATTAGTCTGAATTAAGTATCTTTCCATCACAAGAACCTGAAAGTTTTCCTCTGAAAGCAACTCTAGAAGTCTATGAAGTTAGGCCCCGCACCACTAGGGAAAACAAAAAAAGGAATACACCAACCAGCATAAAGTAAAATGTTTGAGTCACATTTATAATTGAGCTCATTGTAAAAATTGGCAACCTTGGGGCTGGAGCGCTAGGCAGTTAACAGTGCTTGCCTGGTGTGGGCGAATACAAAAACCCAGAGCCATGTACACCATGAAATGTCTGAGGAATGAAAGTCACATGAAAAACTAAATAAAATTTGCTTCTCTCTCTCTCTCTCTCCGTCCCCTCTTTCTTAAAAAAAAAAAAAAAAAAAGGCAACCAGATACTCTCTTTTCTCTAGGGGGTGGGTATTAGAAACAGTGGTCCTGGCAGTGGCGGAGAAACTTGAAAATCAGCAATGTTTTCTAAGACTTTATCTAAAACCAGTTTTCCCAGAGGGGTAAAAGGATGATGAGCTAGGATATTTTTAAAGGTTTCTCCCAATTGGCAATGCAAGCAAATCTAGTTTAAAATATGTGTGTTTTTTAGGCTGTAATCTCTGAAAATGTTAAATATTTTACTTCCACTAGTTAAGACAAAAGGGATGATGTATCAGTGCATTAGAATGCAAAAGGCACCTCTGGGCTGGTTTCCTCTGCAGGAGAATGGCTAATTCACTAGGATGTATTCTTTTCTTTCCTTGGGAGGAAAGCAGCTCTGGAGGAGCCTGACCATTCAGCATTTTGCTCCTGGTCAGGATTGATTCCAGATGTGGGAGGTAAATGTTAGAAAGAGTTTGGAAAATGGAGTGGAAATGAAAAATCCCTCAGGCTATTTGAGTGTTGATGACAGATGAGGTAGGTATTTTCAGGTTAAGCAATGAACTTGCTGGGAACTTGGAGGGTGCTTAGTCAAGTAGACATTTAGCAAGCAGGAATTACCCACTGGGCATATCATGGCTACACCCATGCTCTCTGCACCAAAACCAGGGGCATGGAGCCTGATAATGACATAGATATTAAATGTAAGACACGACTACTCTGTAAAGAAGCTGAATTTAAGTTTTTCTCATAAAACGAGTTCATAATTTGTTAATACATAGGGGTTTTTTGCACCCTCTCATTACTTGATTAAGCATGACCATTTCATTATTTGAATAAACATTTGAAAAGTGTTCACAGTGTGTGAGTTTGAAAAGAGGCAGAATCGGAGAATACATTTTAGAATGACTCAGACATGGTTTTAAATATTGTCTCTGCTACTCCCTAACTTATCTTGAGCAAATTATACTCAGCTTCATTTTTCCTGATCTATAAAATAAATATTATATTAGTATATATTTTAGATGATTTTTTTGAGAATTAAATAAGGTGGTGTACATAAAACACAACACTCAATTAAGGCCCAATAAATGTCAAGGTAACATCATAATTTTTGTAATTTTAGGAATACAAGTTCAGCTCAGAGATAATATATAATCCTGCATGGAAAAAGCTTAATATCTAGTAGTGGAGATTTTATGGTTTATAAGCCATTTACAGCATTAATAGATGCCTACCATTTTCAACCTTAATATTGGTATTTCACTTAGACATTGGTTGCAAGTAACAGAAATCTATTATTGAAAAGTGGAAGGGTAACATGAAGGGTAACAGAGAGCTCAAAAATTTGAAGGGATATCAGAGAATGAGCCTTGGATATAGATGGGAAGCCCAAGAAGGAGAAGGCAGGAAATACAGAAGAAACTTCCAGAACTCAAGGCAACTGGGTAGGTGAATGACTTCCCTTCATTCCATTTGTTCCCAGGTCACTAGTCCATCATTCAACGGCTCAGGTGAGATCATTTTCTGTTTGCCAGACTCAGTTTTCTTGCAAAACCCTAGCTGTACAAAGGAACAGGGTGAAGAAAGAGCTGCAGAAGATGAGCTCCTTAGATTAGCTGTAGGACACCATAAAGAAGGAAAATGGATGCTGGTAGTCAAACGCCCATATAAACATCACCCATTATGGATTCAATTTTCCATACAGTTTTCCATGGAATTTTTAACCTTTTTAAGAACTACATATTCTTGGGAATAATGACCATGTTACACACAAACACACACATACACATACACACACACACACACACACACAAGCGCACGCGCTCGGAAAGGGCCAAAGAGTTAAAGTCAGGATTGTCATGTAGAGTTGGTCATGCAGGTTTTCCACTTTGCTGAGTGCCCAGCTGAGAAGGCAAGTGGGAACTCATATTCAGTCTTCATTCCTCTCCTCATGCCTCTGCCAGAGGAAGGTCCTCCATTTTTAATTTTCCCAGAATGGCATCCTTGTCATGCCAAGCCCTGAACAACATATGGTCCGCATCAGCCCAGCAGGGGTACCGCTTTACAATTTGTACAAAGGTACTTTGTAGGCTAGTGCTGGCCCTTGGTAAAGTCTCCACCACCCAGAAAGAATGGAGAAAATGAAGAAAACAGGGTTGGCTGTGTTTCCCCAGTTCTTCCTTCTAGCACTTCCTTCTCTTTCTCTTCTTTTTCTTAGAATCAGAGAATCTCAAGATTGAAGAACTCTTGAACAAACACCTAATCCAGATATTCAATTAATGTTTGGAATGTACCCCACTCCCAAAATAATATCCATGGTAACTGGAAATCAGATTTAAGCATCTCTGTGGACAGGAAAGTTTCCACCTTCCCAAACATCCCTTTTACATTCTGACAGTTTCAAGGAAAATTCTTCCTTACAATTTTGTCCTTACATTGAGCTGAAATGCATGTATTTGTAACTTCTTTTGCTCTGATTAGTTCTACATTTGCAGCTGCAATGAACAAGCCTAACTCTTCTTCCAAATGATAGGCCTGTTAATAGTTGAAGTTCCGCTCGATGTTTCACCAGCACTATGACTTTCTCACTTAATCCATGAGCAACAGAATTTCATGATATATTCAGTCAAAATTTCTTTAAATTTGTTCTCATTTGGTTATTAGAACCCTCTTGTGTGTTATCCAGAACTGAATGTAGTAGCCAAGCATCATCCCAATGAAGCTCACTATAATGATTGTAAGCGTGTAAAGTCATAATAAAAGTAGCTCCCTAAATTAAATTAAAAATTCACTATATACCAGACATTGTGTTAAGCACTTTATGATATTTAGTCTAATACTTACAGTAACCCTTCCCTAGATTCTGTTATCACACCTTTCACAGATGAGTAAACAGCCTGTAATAGTGTTTTGTCCCTCACCCAAAATTCCCATCACTAGAAAGTAGTAGTTGATGGAATTGAAACCCAGGTGTCCCTAAGATTAGAGCTCACACTCCACTCACTCAGCTGTTCTTCTCTTAGTGTATTAATGCACAAAAAACTACATTCACTATTTTTAAATCTTTTCTTTCTTTCTTTCTTTCCTTTTTTCTGCCATTCCTGCTGACCTGTTCTCACCAAGACTTCGCCAACCTCTCATGAATTGTCTGAGAGTCTGTAGTACCAGGGCTCTCATTACTGGTGCTTTTCACTCATATGAAACTTTTTACTTCTAGGTCCTAAGAACTAAAAGTATATCAAAAGTAGTTGACATGAGAGCAGGCGGTAGTATATATCTAAACTTTCATTAGCAACTGTTTTTTACTCAAAGCATCAGGTTGCTATTGAGACGCGTTATATAGTTTGGGGATTTTAATGGTATTTACCAGAGTGCCATGGGAGGCCAAAATATTGCTGAGGGCAATTACCAGTTTAACAAAGCAGTGGAGCTAGAGCAACAGGGCTTCTTCCCCCCTACTCAGTCCTCGAACTTTTTTTTTTTTTTTTGATCATTGAGGATTGAACTCCCGGTGCTCTATTACTGAGCCACATCCCCAGCTACTGTTGAAAAATTTTTGAGACAGCATTTTGTTAGATTGCCCATGTTGGCCTTGAGCCTGAGATCCTCCTGCCTCAGTTTCCTAAGTAGTTGGAATTACAGGTGTGCATCACTGTGCCTGTTTCTCCTGGAGAATTTCATAAGTCAGGGTCGCATTGAATTTTTCAATTTGGTGGATGTTGGCCTTTTCTGTCCTTTTAAGTCCTTTTTGCACTGCTTTGCCTCTGGGTCTTGTGGGAAATGATTCAAGAACTCCATAGAGGGCTGGAGCGGTGGCTCAGTAGTTATGGCGCTTGCCTGACATGAGCAGGTACACGGGTTCGGGCCCCAGCATTATGTACACAGGGAAGTGTCCAAGCAACAAAAGCCACAGGGAAAACCAAACAACTAAAAACTGAAAAACTAAATTGGTTCTCTCTCTCTCTCTCTCTCTCCCTCTCTTTTTTTTAAAGAACTCCATGGAGTGACCAACTCTCATGTCAATCTCACGTTAGCACAGAGAATTCTCCCAAAGCCACAGGATAGCAAGCTGGAATGATTTCTTTGAAAGATCAGCCTGCTTCACCAAGTTTATTTCCACAGAAGCAACAGCTTTTCTCAGAGTCCTGGAGTTCTGGAAATTCAGTGAGCTCCAATCACCTTAGTAGAACTCTGTTTAGCTTTTAATAATGGAATAATCAATTCTGCTAAAACATTAGTAAAAGAGAGACATGATGCTAAGGGTAAAATTAAGTGGCAACATCCGGAGACTTCTGATGTGCCATCTCTCTGCTTCCTTCAAGCGGGGCCCACTTCAGTTTCGCTCATTAATGTCTCTCAGTCCCTGCCTTGCTCAGCACACAGTAGACATCATCAGTTCTTGAAAACCAGTCTAAACTGAACACAGAGATGCATTTAAAATGCTCAACTCTGCAAGGGATTGCGAAGCCAAACGTATCTTTAAATTGTCACCTACTTGTAATTTTGAAATCTGGTTTTCCTATTTGCTACAAATCTTAATCACCTGAGATAAAATGGGTTGCTTTTATTTTTTTATCAGCGTCTCTTTTTATTGCCACCAAGAATTACGCATATCTGTCTTTGATGTAGGTATTTTCTGATACACTCCTTTAAAATTTCCCTTAATATAATAATTAAAAGGAATTCCAAATTTTGATCTCTTTCATGATGAACCTGTGCTGAATAAATGTTGTATCCATTTAAATTTAGAGATTTCACTGGCAAAGAGATTTGTAATTTGGACCTCAGATCTTGGGAAGGAAATACTAAGTTATACCTCATGAAGGATCAGTTTTACTTTTTGGATGCAATATAGACCACTAGGTGGCATCTCAACACACAGAAAGCTTGGTCTATGTGTTAGAGATAAATCTGCCCCACAGTTTTAAAAATAGGTTTTAAATTGCATTGAACTATATGGTTGTAATAGTATTGAAACTCTCAGCATTTGTGAACTGGAAAATTCGGTGGTGAAGGAACTATGTTTCTGTATTAGATAAGAGATGTTCTAATAGAATCCCGCTGCTCTTTCTGATAGAGTACTGTTCTGAAATTGCATCTGAGGATAGAAATGTTGGTGCAGCGGCACCCTGTCAGGTAGCTCCAGTTGCTGGGAGGTGTGATGAAAAGACATATAAATCAGAAGGAAATGCGACATGCAGGGCATCTAAATGAAAAATTATCAGGCTACTTGGTGTCATTTTGGCCAGATTCGGAAACACAGTAAGTGCCTTTGTCTTAGTCTATTCGGGTTCGCTATAACAGAATGCCACAGACTGGGGGGACATTTATAATGAACAGAAATGTGTTGGCTCATGATTCTAGAGGCTGGGGAGTCCAAAATGAGGGTGCTGGCATCTGCCCAGGGAGGTTCTGCTATAGAAGGCGAGAGTAAGAGTAAGAGTATACGCAAGAGGGGCCACACACTTGCCCCTTTATGCTAATATGATTTGGGTTTTAAATGTCCCCCAAAACCTGCTAGTTGAAGGGTTGGTCCCCAACCTGTGATGCTATTGGGAAGTGGAGGAGGGGGTTGTGGCAGAAGGAAGTGAGGTCTTTGAGGGTGTGTCATTGAAGAGCATATTGGCACGTTGGTCCCTTCCTCTCTCTTTTTTGCTTCCTGGCTGCCATGGGGTTGGCAGCCTCCTGTGCCACATGCTCCTGCTGCCATGATGTCCTTTCTCACCATAGCAACAGAACCAAGCAACCATGGACTGAAGTGTTTGAAACTGTGGACCAGAATAAATCTTCCTTTTAAGTCGTTTATTTCAGATATTTTATCACAGGGCCAGAAAGTTGGCTAATGTACTAGAGGAATAATTTCACTTCAGTGTGAGTTTGGAGGGGACAAATATTCAAAGCATAGCAGCCGTTCTCTAGCATTTGGCATGTCTTGGTCCAGGAAATGTAAGTAGTTTGGATGAGGAAGGTAACATATCCAGAACAATCGCTCCTCCAGTGGATGCCCATCTATTATTGAGAAAGGACGAAGAGTCTCTGCTTGACCCAAATCAACTCAGTCTCTTTTTTGATCTTTTCCAGCCAAACTTCTACTTTCAGACTTCACTGTTTATCTCTGCATTGTCCAATTTTAGCAAGAATCCTATGAAGTCAGTTTAGCTGGTCTCCAAATTTGGTCACCTTCAATCTCTAATCAGGTTCCTCATCCTCTAACATCCTCCAGGTCTTATCACCCTGGTCTGCCTCAGCAAGAATCTTGTTAGGTCTGTTTAGCCAGACTCCCTCTCTTATCTCTGATGTTTCCTTTTACTAATTTTCCATCCCTCCTCCCTGACCCTGACCCTGATTCTTGCCTATAAATTCCCACTTTTCCTTGTATTTGAACCCATTCTCTCTCCTTCACTGCAAAACCCATCACAGTCATCCTTGCCCTGTTAAGACGGTTTTTAATCAAGTCCATCTTACCATTCTTTAATTTGAATAATTTTTAACACAACCTCTCAGCTGTGGCTTAGTCTGTTTGAATTCCTATCCATTTGGTCAAGAATACATTTTAAAGACCTTTTGCCATCTTTCAAACTTCGTAAAAATCACTTGAATAGTTTTTTGTTTTGTGAAATGTTATCATTTTCATTTAATAAAACTTCAGTCCTTCAAAAATTTTTACTCTTGAAAGCCTCTTTTTCTAAAGTCTTCCTTGGCTTCCATTGCCCCTCCCATGTGTTCCCAGAGTACCCTGAATTCTGTCCTCATTGCCCATGCTACATGGTGCTATCACTACCTGTTCTATAGTTATCTGCTCCTCTAGATTGAGAGCTCAGCTGGAAAGAGAAGCTACTGTATTGCTCACCACCTTATCCCCAGGACAATGCACAGTTATTGCCTGATATTTGAAAATTATGGCTGAATAAGCAAAAGTAAATTTCTAAGAAAAAAGAATGCACTATTCTCTAAACTAAAACCCTTCCAATGCTTGCAAGCACTCCTTTACAATATATTATTCAGTTATTCCTCCCTTCTGTATTCTCACAGCGTCCAATCTCTACTGTGATGATGATTCTGCCCTAGTGTTTCATATCACTAGCAGGTGCACAGAGCATCCAAAGGCCGCCATCCAGAACCAAGTCTTGGTCACGCAAGACAAATCACATGCATTTGATTGAATCAACACTCATGGACATGAGAACGAAAGTTTACAGGAAATATTTAGAATATTCCCCTCATTAAGAGTGAACCCAGGGCTGGAGCGGTGGCTCAGCGGTTTCGGCGCTTGCCTGGCAAGCACGAGGACCCGGGTTCAAACCCCAGCACCACGTACACAACTTTTTCACATGGCAACGAAGGCCATGTGAAAAACTAAAGTTGTTTCTCTCTTTCTCTGTCTCTCTCACTGTCCCTCTCTCTTAAAAAAAAAAAAAGAGTGAACCCAAATGTACCAAAATCCCTTCTCATCTTTCTTGAATTAGATACCCATGGCTGGATGTATAGTAAACAGTATATGTTGTATGAAAAAGTTTTTCATAATTTTTGTCACAAGGGGCAACCTTGCAAACAGGACTGGTGCTTCTGGCAAGAAAATTTTATAAATGAGTCTTTGTAGTAGAGGTCATGAGCTTGGACTCTGACATTATACTAACAGACTTGGAATCCCAGCTCCACCCCTTCCTGTCTTGAGACCTTGAGTAATTTATTTAACATTTTGTGAGAAAGGTTAAAAATAGGATCTGTCTTATAGGGTTTTGGGGAGCATTAAATGAAATAACGTGCCTAAACTCTTAGCATAGTGGCTGGCCCACATATGAGATCAATAAACATTAAGTATTATTACCATGAATGGCTTTCCTCAGAAGTCCTTTGTAGTCATTGACAGTCAGAATGAATACTCCATAGGTTCCTTCATATATCTTTTGGTTCTGTCCATCAGATTCTGAAAGTGTGTCTGTCAGTAAATATAAATGTGCCCCAAGCATTTAATGCATTTAATGCATTTAATTCAGAAGCCAAAGAAGGATGATCCATTTCCCTTTTCCTTCTTGAACTAATGTTTTCTGTTATTTCTAAGATTAAATGTCCCTTCCCACATTTATTTATTGATACATGTGTCCATTCAACAAGCATTTATTGCTAAATAGTAGATTTGAGATATCCATAGCTTCTCCTGAAAGTCTGCAGTCTAAATGGAGCACGCACACACATCCAGCCTCATGAAGAGATAGAAGGAATGAGGGCCGGAAAGAAAAGACAAAGAACAGTGGGGTCAGAGTGGAGAATCACTGTTAGTCCAGAAGTCACATCACACGCTCATGTAGATGAGAGGTGCTAGTGAGGATACCAGAAAAATGGGAACCACCATCGTTGTGCTTAAAGAATTTGAGAATGTGGAAGGAGACAAAACTAAAGCCAGGAGTGAGTTCAGTCTCTATCCCAGCAGTAGTACTATGCCTGACCCTCGGCGGACCTTTAGCTGAAGAATGAAGTACCTCAGCCAATATTTGTAAGATCAAATCAAAAATCAACAATAACAACAGCAAAAACAAAACAATCAAGAAAGCCAAGCAGCGCTTTCCTGCCTGGATAAGGATGCTTTGGGCTGAAGAAAGAAAGCACCATGTACTTCCTTCTCACTGTGAGCAAGAAAAGACTGTGCAGCTGGGCAGGGGTGCTTGGCTTCCAAGGACTGAGGGTGGTGTTCACCAGGCAGATGACTGACCAAAGCCAGTGCTTCAAACAATGCCAAATTATCAAGATTAATGCAGTTCATATCAAGGTAAATTGATTGCCTGTCGCGATTAGGACTTGTTCGATGCTGGGGTAACACATGGATGTAGTGGGGATGTGTCATCTCTGCCTTCCCATCCCTAGGACAGGACATGGGATCAAGTGGCAGAAATGAGATGGGAAGAAATAAGCACACTGCATGAAGTTGATGGTGACGTGTCCCACAAGAGCAGAGTAAGCGTACAGGAGGGAGAATAAATCTTGAACTGAGGATCCTAAGGAAAACTCAGTGAAGGTGCTGGATTTCAACCAGATTTTTTTTCTTCCTTTTTTTAAAGAGAGAGGGACAGTGAGAGCGAGAGACAGAAGCAGTTTTATTGAGTTTTTCACGTGGCTTTCGTTGCTCAACACTTCCTTGTGTACGTGGTGCTGGGGTTCGAACCTGCGTCCTCGCACAGGCCAGGCAGCCGCCGTAACCGCCGATCCACCACTCCAGTCCTTTAACCAGGTTTTGAAGGACAGGTAAGGTCTTACCTGAAGATGGAGCCGGAAGGAAGCGCAATTCAGGTGAAGCAGGAGCTGAAGCAGAGGTATAGAGCAGAGGGGGTGCCCAGAACTCGAAATGTGGTCAAGTTAGAGAAGAAATTTTCAGCCGACCCAAAATATTATTAAATCAGACCTGCTGTGGTCTAAAACCCTGGGTACTCTAGAGATCGACAGAATATACTTCGAACCACAGGGCTAGAGACAGGAAAGGGAACATGTCTGGAAAGAGAGCATGTAGCCGGCTTTGGACGTTTGAGTGTTGGTGTGGCCCTGGGGACAGCCAGGGGTTGTGGGAAGTTTCTGAATAGAGGAATGACAGGATCAGAACTGGGTGAAAACAGGCAGAAATAACTTCATCTTGAAGCAATATAAGTTTATAGAAATTTAATAAGAACATTGTACGTCATTATATATCCCAAGAGCTATAAAAAGTGACCAAATTCCCTGTGCAGTCCTGCGGAGGCTCTTTATGACAGCCTCAGTGACTGAGGACCATCCAGACTGCTGCAGAGAGAAGAGGACAGGGTTTGCATTACTAGAAAGTGAGGTTGAGGTTGATATGGTCAAATGCATGGATTTTGGACACACAGGCTTGTGTTTGAATTCCAGCTTCTACAAAGTTCCTGAGTGTCGACGTTCTCATCTGGGAAGTCAAGATAATTATTTCAACCTCATACATTTATTGTGGGCTTGAATGAGGTCATATATTCTAAGTGTTGAACAATATTTAGTACTCAGAACATGATTATTCTTTAAGACAAATTAACTGATCACAGTAAAGGGAGAAGTGGGGGGAGGGATACCTTGCAGAGTCATTTATACTAATGTGGTGGCTCAGCTTCCCTAGGCTGGTGTGAGCCCATCCCTGAGCTGGACACAACTTCTTTTTGGTGAGGGTTTCTGCCAGCCATGGTCCATTGCAGGCCCTGAGCACATTTCTCGGTTTTATTCCCCTGTTCGGTTAGTGGAAACCGCTCAGGCTTCTCTCTCCCATGAGCTGATAACCTGCATAGCTGGCTTAGTGAGCTGAGCCTACAAAAAGGACTTCTAGGCAACAAAGGGGAGAAATTACCTTGTCCACACTATCAAGAAGCCTGCTTTGTGGCACTATCAAGACAGATTGTGCAGCAAATTGGCGAAAGCCACACCGTGTGTCAGGATGTTTGTACAGTAATTGAAAAGTGCTGCTTGCACACTTTCAGCATCCAGCCAGTCCCCCAGCAGACAATGGCATCAAGGGGCAAATTGCACCATGAAGGGTGGATTCCAGCTGCATCCAGGACAGATGCCACGCCTGCACCCTGAGTACAGGACGCACAGCAACTGCACTAATGGGTTCCCACAGAGACGATGCTCCTGTTTTCCACAGGGCAGAGACAAGAAAGGAGATTTGTCAAAGGCAGCCTCTGCGCTCACATTCCCCAATTTTAATTTGGCTCAACATTTTAAGCTTCCTCGATGCCCACCTGGAAAAGCATTGCTGCCTCTCATTCTGGTGACAGTGTCCAGGGCCTCCATCCAGCCTCCTGCTACCCCCACCCTTGTGGCTCGAGGCACCAGTGTTCTCTAACACCTCCCACCTGACCTGTGGCTGCACCAGAGGAATGGTAAGCTTGCTTTTCAGAAGACCGAGCGAAGCCTTCCTTCTACATTATGAATTTGTTCATTTGGTGTCCTTGGCTTAGGCCTGAGTGGATGAGCTTTGATTGGATTTCAGACCTGAGATTGAGTTCCTATGAACTCCATTGAGAGCCAAAAGAAGAATGGAGTGACAGAGGGACTGCTGATCTTTGACCCTAGCCCATTGATGGCTTTTGTCATCACTGTTGGTGGCTGCTCTGAACAAGAATGCATTGTCTCTCCTTCTATTGTGGACTGGCCTTCACAGTGGGTCCTCACAGAGTGTGACCTTTAATCAGGAATGTGTTCTTCTACCCAGGGCACAGGGCGGATGGGGTAGGCAGAGGAAGCAGGTAGCAGCACTCCAGAGTCAGGGCTTGAGTCGGAACCCACAGGGAAAAGGAGAATGTTAATAAAAATAAGACTTAAAACTTCATATCCATTGAATAGTCATATGTGAGGCACTTACATTGGTTGTTCTGTTTGGAGATGAGACGGGGGTAAAGTTAAGCAGTCAGAGTAGTGAGAATGTCAATCAAGGGAAAACCAGTTCTTTTTCTTTTAAGATCAATTTGACATCCCCCAACGCTATTAGGAAGGGTCTGGCAAGGTGGGTCCAGATGTAGACACTCCCTTCTGCTAAGCCAGGCACATATTCTTTCTATTGATGCCTGAGCTACAAACCCAAGGCTGGACCCAACCAGAATTTCCCTGCCCACTCCCTAGGTTTGGGGGAAGGGAGAGGATGACCAATGGAAGGGTGAACAACTTATAAAAAGGGCAAACCTAACTGCCTCTTCGGCTCTGTCCCCTTCTCCCATTCTGGGGGAAGTCTGCTCTTTCCCCTGTGCTTTGCTTTCTATAAAATAAAATCTATCTATTATGCTTGCCTCAGTGTCCCTCAGTTTCATTCTTTATCTCCAGGGGACATGAACCCAACTTCCACCAAACCAGCATCATAGACACTGTCCTGCTTCCTTTTCAGGTAAAAAAAAAAATCTGAGATATAGTATTTTTTGTTTTTAGCTTAAGCAATAAACTGGGTAGACCTATGATTCTGTAACTCAATTCCAGGCACTGAATCTAGAGTCTAAGAATGCAATCTCCAGTTGCAACCCCATAAATATCAGCAAGGAGGTTGACAACCAAACTGGCTTTAGAATCCTTATTCACCTCCCGGAATCAGGAAGCAAAGGCATCAGTGTGAGAAGTTTCCTTCCCTCTGTCCATCCTTCAAGGATCTGGTCAGGGCCCACTTTTCCAAAGCTCCTTCCTTAAAAGATTTCTGGATTTTCCTGATCCTTTCCATAATAAGTGCTTCACACAAATTTGCCCAGGAGTTCCTCAAAACAAAGCTACTGTTTTTCCACTTCACAGATTAAAAGCTCAGTTTAGCAAGTGTTCGTCTATGGTTATGGCTCTGATAAGTAACTGAGGCTGGACTCAGCAGCTGACAGAGTGATTCGTGCTTTCTCTGCGTAATGTTGTCTCCACTGTGTGATATGGTGCATCAGTCCATCACAGATTCTGTAATATTTGCTTCCTTTTTTTGCATGTTCCAGAGGAGAAGAAAAAAATTTTTTCAAATCTTATAGTTTCTTAGTTTAAACAGACATCTGTAACAAAAGACAAATTAACAAGAGAAAAACAAATGAAAATTATTAACATATATGGGAGACACCGAGGGAACGGGCAATAACTAAAGAGGTGTCTTTCAATTCTAGCTTACAGAAAGTCTTCAACAAAGGATAGTACATTGCGGAAAAGTGACAAGACCAAGGGAAAGGATCTTGAGTCTTTTTAAAAATTTTTTATTAAGGAGTTGTTATTGTACAATCATAAATGCATATAGAGTAATAATATGATATGCATTTGTTCTTAAACCATAGTTACCCCCACATTGCCCACACCCCAGTCTCTTGATTCTTCTATATTTTGTCACGTACAAGTGTTATAAATGTTTAGACTGTGAATTTTCCAGAATTAAATGATTGCATAAGTATTATTTGGATTCTCAGGGGGGTAAAGAGTGTGCTACATTATTGATTGTCTCCCTAATAGTGACAACTTGTGAGGAAGCAAATAACTGGCAGACAAGGCCTGGTGAGCAAAACTTGCTAATGAAGGCTCTTTTGGTGCCATTTCCAGACAACAAACGTCTGAAGTTCTCTTTATTGATTACCCTTTGGTCTCTTGGGTAGACCTTTTGTCTTTGTAAATCTATGCCCTGCATTTGAGCCACTAGAAGGAGGGTGGAGAGCATTCATGTGTCTGTTTTTCTTATCGCCTTCAGCTCAGTAATACTTCATATTTGGGGGTGGCATATTCTGGTCTCCCACACTCAGCCAGAAGAATCAGTTATTATTCTTGTAAAAGCGCTGGCAATCTAGTTGAAAGCAATTTCACTTACGCTTTCTTTGCATAAATAAACTCTCAGCACACTTGAACTGTGGGAGAAAGGCGGGAGAATGGAGCATGTGTATAGTGGCTGCCCCTGGCTTTGGGGAAAGTATCTTGTTATGACCAGCTTTCTTAGAGTAGTTGTCTTGTCTTTGTTAATCAATTTTTTGCTGCTCTTTTCTTTAGATTCTTTGATTCTCAGTGCTATGGAAGGTCAAGATAAGACAAAGTATTTCATGTCAAAAGTGGGAAACACGTCATATTCTCCTTCGATTAGTGCCTAGGGCAGTGCTTGTTTCCTTAAACTCATATCAAGCCTGGTTCCTAGACCTTACCACTTTGGAATGGTGAAAATTCAATCTGGGTAATCACTGGTGTCCTCTGCCTTTTCAAAATAACATTCTACATGAAAACTTTCCATGGTTTGGAAAAGAAAAAGGGAATAGGAGGGACTGGAGTAGTTGCTCAACAGTTAAGTTTCTTGCCTGGCATGTGTGAGGACATGGGTTCAAACCCCAGCCCCACTACACGAGGAAGTGTAGGAGCAATGAAAGCCACGTGAAAAACCAAATAAAATTGATTCTCTCTTTCTCTCTCTCCCTCACTGTCCCTCTCTCTTAAAAAAAAAAAGAGAAGGGAATAGGAGAAGAAGAGATTGAAAGACTTCTGATCTCTTATATAAAGTCAACAGAAGCCCTGTAGGATAATATCCCCACTGAGGAAATTGTAAAACTGAAAAGTAACTCTGCAAAGAAATAGTGTAAGAGTGTATGCATTTGTGAGTCTTGACTTTGGGAAGAAGTGAGGGAAATGTCTCTTCCTAGAATTTACAAGCATAAGCTCACACTCTACCAAGTTTGGACCTGAAAAAGTGCAAGGTAAAAATGTAGTTGAAAGTGGCCTCAGGTAACTGTACCAAAGGATGTCCGGCTGAAACAACGGAAATACTATTTGAAGGATTAGACTTTAAGCCCATGCTTCTTGTATTACCATAGATATTAGTTTTAAAGAACATAAACAAACAATAAAAAAATGAGCAAATACTTGAGTGAACATGATTGAAAGTCAGTAGAAACAATAAACTGTAGAATCTGACCTGCAAAGATTACAGATATTGGAGTTATTTGATATGGAATACAAAATGATATTATTTCGTATATTTAAAAATAAAAAAAGAATAAAGAAATTTTTGAAGAATGGGAAGAGATGAAACTGAAAAACATTGAGGAAATATAGAAGATAGATTACAAAGATCCAATAAATATCTTTTGGAGTTCTTGAATCCTAAAAGAGAATTGGGAACAGTCAGTATTCAGTAGGATAATGTCTGGCATGTTCCTAAAATTGGTGAAAGATACTGATCATTATATTCAGAAAGTCCTTTGGACTTTGTACTGAAACTTCAGAATATTGTAAACAAACTGAAAATCTCCAACCTATTGAGAAAGAAAAAGACAAATTACCTATAAAGATATGATCATCAGAATGACAACACAGATCTCAGAAGACAAACAATATCACCAAAGTGCTAAAAGAAAACCATCATCGTTTTAGAATTCTGTAATCTGCCAAACTATATACTTAAAAAAATGAGAGTTAAGTACAAACATTTTCAAGTAAATAAAAACAGCCTGTGCTACCCATAGACAATGCTCTCTCTCTCTAAAAGAGACTTTCTTCTGAGAGAGTAAGAAATAACCCCACAGGAAGGTCTATGATGTCAGAAGTAATTTTAGCAAAGCAAATATATAAATATAGAGAGATCGAAGGAAACCTTGGTGTATAAAGTAATACTAATGTTTGATCTGTTGCACTAAATGGAATAAAGTTATAATGAAAACCCCAGAAAATGGCACTGGAGTCAGGCGGGAAATGAATAGTGTCAGTATTCTAAGCTCTCTCAAGTGACCCCCCCCAAAAAAAGTAAAAATATTGATTATCTTTTGGAAAAAATTATTTTGAAATTTTCAAAGATGTTGTAGTGGCTCATGAGTAGTTTTCTCCCCTTGAACCATGTGAGAGCAAATTGCAGACCTGAAGTCCTATCACTCCCAAGTACTTTTGTGTGTGATCTTACAAATGAAAACAGTAAATCCCCTGGACACATTCCTGCATTTATCTTCATGCCTAGCCACATTTTGCCAGCTGTCCTACTGTGGTTCTTAGTAGAGAAAGGATTCTGTTTGGAATCTTATGTTGTATTTGTTTCTCATCTTTTTAGGCTACTACATTTCCCCCAAGACTTTCATGGCATTGACACTTGAAAATTACAGGCCAGTTATTTCGTAGAGCATCACGCGGTCGGATGCGTCTGGTGCGTCTTTCCAACTTCACGCATCTTTGGCAGAAGCAGCACAGACATGATGCTGTGTCTCTTTGGCTCCCGTCAGGTGGTGGTCTTTTTCTTCAGATGCTAAATCTGATCATTTGATTGAAGTGATATCTTCCAGGCTTCTCCATTCACTGTGGAAAAGTTACACTTTTTTTTCCTTTGTTGGAATATGTATTTGATGGAAAGTATAATGAAACTACATAAATGGCCCGTTCATCGAATATTCTGTTTAAGCATATATGTCATTTGAACTCACGCTTTCTTATTTTATTAAATGGGTTATAATCCATTATTTTCATTATTTTGAAGCTCAAAGTGTCTTCAATTTTATCAGTGAGAGCCCTATGAGCCTGGTTTCTTTGTTGTATTGAAATGTCCCCATCATTCCCTGAATTTGTCCCTATTTAAAGCATGAATAAGAAGCTTCAGGCTCAACTTGCTCTTTCCTTGCAGCCCCCACAGGAAGCTCTCCATCACCCTGCTCTGGCTCTGACCCCTTACCCAGATGCACCGTCCTCGTCCTTCCCAGAGCTACCCTGGGCTGTTTGGACATCTGAACCCTCCAGCTACCATCTTGAGCTTCTATCCCCTGAACCATAAGCCTGCCTTCACCCCCAGCCTTCCCTCCCCACCCTCCCCATAGATACCTCTTGGCCCTGTTTAGGTTGCCTTTCAGGGGAGCGCATTACCCGCCCCTGCAAACTCTGATAGCCTTTGTCACACTTCTCTTCCGTGAGGTTGCCCCACTCATTCTGAACAGGTTCCAGAACCTTGTTCCAGGCAAACCTCCCACCTGGGCACCCTCCTCCCTGATGCAGCTTCAGCACCCCTTGCAGGCCATGTGGGGCCACCCATGCTCGCCCCATGCAGATCCCTTCTTCACCCCATCTGTGCTCTGCCATTGCCATTCTCATGGGTATATATATGACCTTGCCAGGCCCACCTAACATCTTTAAAACAAAATTGCTTGGAGAGGAAGGGAAGGAATGAAAAAAGAAAGAAAGAATAGACATGAGAGGAAGCAGGGGGAAAAAGAAGAGGGAGGAAAAGTTAAAAGGAGGGGGAAATGGAAAAAGAAGCGGCAAAGGAAGAACTTTATTTTTAAGTCTTATTAAATTAAAATACATGTTAAAAATTGGAGGGCAATCTCTAAAAGGATACAGTGTGCAACATCCAAACTAGTGCAACAGGAAAAAAGTGGGATAAGTGGAAGAACTTGAATCAGTCTAAAAGAAGATAAGAAAGGATCAAAACGAATTGGAAACAAATATAAAATTCCTACATTGGTAAAATGTAAATGTATGAGATTAAAAACCAATTCAAAAAGAACAGGGATCTAGTTAAAATATAAAGAGGGTCAGATTGGACATGGAAACAGAATCCATCTATATGCAGTTTATAGGAGC